>CAUYRB010086883.1:0-76089 GCA_963574695.1 Propithecus perrieri
GACTTCATAGTATCTGTCCAAATAAATAAATATTTGGTTGGAGCAAGATGTTTTTGTCATATTACCTCATTTTGTAGGAATACTTTAATAGCACCTATATGCATGTGTGTGTGTGTGTGTGTATACATATATATACATACATACATACATATACACACATATATATATACATACACACACACACACAGAGAATTAGTATTATTGAATGAAATCAAAATATTTTTCCAGTATTAAAATTCTTCAAGTGCCACTGAATTTTACTTGGGTTCTTGTCCTGGGTAAGCAAGACTGTATTTTTTCACATCTTCTTAATCAGGCTCTCTGTGGGGCTTAAAAGCACTCTTTTCCACTTCATTTCATCATTCATTGCTATAATCTAAACTTTTACCTTTGAGGGGGTACTATCAGAGAGATACAGAATGTTAAAGCTGTAAAAAAGAAAACGGTTTTAGACCTAACATGATCTACTCACCATATTATAAGGAGAAAAAACCCTGTAGAGGAAAATGACTTGTTCATACCATTATAATTGTCAGTTGCTGTGTGCTTATTGAAGGCCAGGCATGGACTAGGAATTCACAAAACCATTTTTAATCCTCAAAGCAGTATGATACCTCTCTTACATAAGAAAAAGTGAGGGTTGAAAAACTTACATAAGTCACTGATCAACACATGTGTAAAAGTGCCAAGCTCATAAACGTCATTAATATCTCTTTTAGAAAGAATAAAGGTGATGAAAGAGATGAATCAATGCAAACAAATCCCACTTCTGAATTAAGACTTCAGCATTCCCACCTGGCACATACTTCATTTAGCTACGAGAAAGTTTAGGTACACCTGGAATTTATCTTGTGTCTCCGATTGTTGCTCAATTTTGGATGGAAACTGAGATCACTACTCTCTTTTCATAGGGGACATTTTGACAAGCTATTTTAATAACACACAGAGCAATATGCACTTGGAAACCCAGGATAAGAGATATGTCCACTGAATCTAGGAGCATGATCACTGAGCTAAGTGGAGGCTGAGAAGTCTCAAACACATCTGTTCTAACTTTAAAAGACATACTGCTATTTTAGGTTGCTAAAGGCTAGTCAGGAAGCAGCAAGAATCTTCTAGAATCAATCTACTCCAACTCTTATTTATATGTTCCCAAGGGCTTGGAGTTTTACTGGTAACTTTTTAAAACTCCTCACTAAAGGCAAACATTAAGGTATTAAGAAATCTGATTAGATATTCTTCAAAATGCCTAAAGCTAAACTCCTGATTAAAACTTTTGATTATCATCTGAGACATAATTTGTAATTTATTTCAGCATGCATCAAAGTCAATACAAAAATGTTTTAAGAAACAATAAGAAGACATGTAAAAATTTAAATAGATCGATTCATAGTTTTACTTAAATTTGTAATAATTTTGCATTTTATAATTAAATTATGGAAATAATGACATAGGTGCATTAATATGTCATTTTATAAGAAAATCTGTGTCAGGAGGGTTAATTATGGAGAACTGAACACATTTCCACTTTATTGAAACCCACATTTTTAATAAGAAAGATCCGGTATCCCATTCTCAAACTAAGAATTCAATGTGGTTTAAGGCATTCAACTTAACAATAATCATCCATTTTGCTACCATACTGATCCTTTAATAATATTGAGAAACTCTTAACACAATGGGATTTAAATCTTCCTTTTGAGCATGCAAAAGCTATAACTACCACAAACCATGTGGGACTTTAGCATTGTGGGTCAATGAAGAAATCAGTTTCAAGTGGGGGAGGACATTCAATAAAAGTAAAACAAAGGAAAGAGCTGCTTTCCATAGAAAATTTATTTCAGAACATAAGGAAAGACAGCAGTCACATGTATCAGAAGGAAGGCCATTTCTTTCTGGAAGCCCTTAAAGATCACAAATATACTCTCCAGGAATAAAGAAAAAAGCTCTCCTCTTATCTTTCTGTTTTTTTTTTTAAGTCCCCCCCTTGTCATTCATTCCTTCAATACATATTTATGAAGTATTTCTTGTGTTTTAAAATCTATACCAAGACGCAAGGATGTAGAAATAAATAAGTTTTCACAGTCCAGTGAACAGGACAGATAGATAATTTCAATTATGTGTCAGAATTTTTATCTACAATAGAGATTAGGGCAAAAGAGGAAGATATTAATTTTTGCGAAGATAAGGGGAGAAAGATGGTAGAAAAGTTTCCATAGAAAAAAAATTAGCAAGTTTTGATTTACACAAAAAGTATAAATTGGAAGTAGCCAAATACAATGACAGATAACATGACCAGCTGCTTATTGTGTGCAAGGCATTGTTAAGTGCTTTACAAACATTAATGACCTCACTTAGTTCTCATGAAAAACACCGAGGGAGGTACTGTTATCGTCTATGATTCACAGGTGACAAACTTGAGGCACAGAGACATTCACAACTTTGCCCAACATCATGTAGTGAAAGGTTATGATTTGAATAAAAGCCTGTGTGGTCAATGGCCACTACAATATGGTGCCTGGTGCCTCCTAGGTACAAAGAAGGAGGGGTGTCTCAGAAAAAACACCTTCAAATGCTAGATGTGCACAATAGCATTGAGTAACAGCATGTCTGGAGCAAAGGCTCTATTTGGGAAATGGCAGGAGGAGAACTGGGTAGAAGAGAGGTACCAGACAAAAAGAAATGTGTATGTTGTGCATATTAAGGATAGACTAGAGAAATAGGAGACTGTGTCCAGGAAATCAGATAGGAGATGTTCACCTGATTCAATGAGAGAATGAAGTAAAACAGTATCAATGTGGACAAAAGTGATTATCAAGATGGTGAGGAGGAAGTGTACAAAATTAGGAGAGAGACTAAGTGTAGTGTATAAAGAAGGAAAAGACTAGACTGACCCCTAGTTATAAAACATGAGGAACATGGTATTAAGTACACAATTCACCAGGACAAAAGGCTGGAAGTTACCCAAGAAGCCAGATCCTCATGTTTATTGTATTTAAAGATTTTATGTACATCTTTAAGATGCACATATGCCTAGGGAACTTGTACAATGGCATCATCTGTTCACTGGAGATTTCTCTGAGAATGGATACCATTTTGGTTGGGCAACAATATATCATTTGATTTTCTTTGCAGTCCAATAAAACAAAACAAAACAAAACACATGCAAAATCTCCCTTCATCCCTAATCCGTGCAAACTCACAGAAAGAATCCTGTTTCACCTTTTTTGGGAGACATTTAAATTGCTTTACATATGTTCTCTCACCAAAGTTCACATTATCTCCATGACCTGTGTTAAGGAACAATTTAGCCCTATATTTAAAGGGTAAAGAGAAGTTAAGTGATTCATTTGGGGAGCTGAAAATAGAAGCTTCATCTAGAATCAGCTCTTTATGTGTAAGAGCAACTGGCAAGTGGTTACTGATATTTCATGTGGCTTGAGTTGTTAGAGTCTTTATTTACTAATAAACCATGAGCTGAGAAGCAGAAGGGGAAATGAATATGTTTATTTCAAGAATGGTACCTTTTTTTTTTCTTCTTAACTCATTGTAAGCTTTTCCACTGGCCTGTGTCTTCAATAAACAAGAATCTCAAGGTTATGTTCAGCATCAATGATATAGTCATAGAAATGTAGACAGAAATGTTCACTGTGTAAAATTTTATGTATTCATAATTCATCATGCAATGCCTCCTGATACAACATGAAAAACATTTTTGATAAATTTCTACCATCAAATGCCATAAGGCCAGGGTCTATTATATATTCTTTATTATATCCTAGTAATGAAACTCCAATAAAACACAACAGCTCATGCTGCCAATGAGATAAACTCTTCAATCATAGTTCAAGATGGCAAATGAACACTTTTTATTTGTTCAATCATCTTTTTTGTTTGTTTCATGTGGATTTTCAGTTTCCCACAAGTCACCTTATTTCTTCCACCCTTCTGGCTGTTCTTTCTTAAGTTTCCTTGGCTCCATTCCCTGACCTCTGAAGATGGGGATACTCTTTGGAACCCTCTCGTTTGTCTACACGTATTCCCTACAGATAGTCTTATTTTACACAAGTAGGACATGACAGTGATTTGGCTACAATAAGATGCTTGGAAGGGAAGAAAAAAGAAGCCACTGGATCTGTTTTAAAGGTAGAGCTGAAAAATTTCCAATGAAATTGTACACATTATGCAATTTCAACATGTAAAATTGCTCTGTATGGGTGTATGTATGTATATGTGTATGTATTGTGATTACTTTTCTCTTTTGACTTCTGAAGTTTACAAATATAGTTCCCAATTTTGAAATCTACAAACTAAATAGATACCAGTAACTTCATTAAAATAAACATTAGAGAACCATCAAAGGTGACTCCATGCTTTTTGGCTGAACGACAGAACAGACAACGTTGCTCTTAACTAGGTGGGATGAGATCACAAAGGCAGCAAGTGTGTGCTAGAAGGAAAATCGGAAAGTCAGTTGTGAGTACACCACATTTGAAAGCTCTATCATATATAGAGGGTGGATCAGTGTATTAATTAGTGTTCAGTTAAAGAAGCAAAACCAGTACAAGTGATGTGGAATATATAGCACATTAAATGGATTAAACCTTTCACAATTACGAGAGACAGTGGAGAAATCTGTGAAAGTCTATTATTTCTAAATCTGGCAATGAGCCTGAAGTCACAGTATGGCTGCAGGGCTGTCAGACAGTAAGAAAAAATCAGTAGGGAAATAAAGTGATTGAGGACAAAGTTGAACCCTCAAGAACAAACTGAAGCCTATAAGAACAAATGGGAACAAGCAGCCAAATTGAAACTCAAATCTATTTCTTACTGTCTGTAACCTCAACAGTGAGTATGACCTTCAGAAAAAGCTGGTACTGTTTGCCATGGAGTTCCAGTTCAGAACTCCAAGAACTTAAAGTGGAAACCTAATGGCTACCTGTCTACTGACCCAAGAAAGTTGAGAGGCAGATCATTTACACTGAGCATGTGCTATAGCAGCAGAGCTTGGCACCTACACTGACCTTCAGAGCATAATGGCTGCTGTTTGTCTATAGATATTCACATGGCTTGCCTTCACTTCTTTTATTTTTTATTTATTTTTTAATTTTTAAAACAGCTTTATTGAAGTTTAGTTGCTATAATTTAAATGTACATATTTAAAGCATACAGTTGGATAAGTTTTGACATATGCATACACCTGGGATCTCATCATCACAAGATAAAGAACATCTCCACCATTCCCCGAAGTTTCCTACATCCCTTCCCTTCTTCCTGCCCTCCCCTGCCAACCCCCACCTTATCCCCAGGCAACCACTGATGTGCTTTCTATCACTGTAGATTAGTTTCTATTTTACAGAATTTTATATAAATGGAATCATGCAGTATGTACTTTTCCTTTTCTTAGTATAGTGTCTTTCACATAGCATATATATTTTGAGATTTAACTGTGTTGTTGCATTTTCAATAGTTAATTCTGTTTCACTGCTGAGTATTGTTCCATTGTATGGTTATACAACAGTTTATCTATTAATTCGATGATAGATATTTGGTTTGGTTCTGATTTCTTGCCATTACAAATAAAGCCGCTATGAATATTTGGGTACAGATTCTTCACTTCTTTTAGGATTTTATTTTTTTCCTTGAAGGCTTTCCAGATCATCTTCTTTAATTGCAATCCCACTCTTCACAATAAATCCTCATTCTCTGCTTTATTTTTGTCCATATCACCTCGGATTTTATAACACACTATACATATATGTCACTTATGTATCTTAACTTTTATCTCACCTGTTAGAATGTAAGCTTTATGACTATGTTGGCTGTTTTGGTAAATACTGTTTCCAAATTTGGGGACATGATAGGCACTGAATAGTATTTGTTGAACTGAATGAAGACATACTAGTTTTGCAATAAAGTAAAATGGCCTAAAAATTTAAATTATATTAATCAGGTTCTTTGGAACTCCATCCAGAAAGAGAGGCCATTACTTTGACATAGATCTTTGAAAACATCTGTGTCTATTTTTTCTATTAAGTGTAAACATATAGAATTGCTAATCTTTTATTCTTTCTAACTTACAGAAATAGTACTATTCTACGGGTCAATTTATATACTAAATATAACTCAGGAAAAATGCACAGCAATGTGGATAAAACTATAAAATGTATAAAATTGATTTGTGTGGGTTTATGTACATATATGTGTATGTGTTGTGATTACTTTTCCCTTTTGACTTCCTGAAATTTACAAATATATTTCCTAATTTTGAAATCTATAAACTAAATAGATACCAGTAACTTCATTAAAATAAACAAAGAAACAAAAAACAGGCTATAAACTACCTAGAACACAACTGCTTGTAAACTTTAACTGTTCCTTTGTAGTTAACAGCGAGGTAAATGCTGTTACTCAGGACTTTAATGAGGAAAAACATATCTCTGGACTTCACTGAGCTTTTGCAGCATCAGGAAAAGATAATCATTTAATAACTATATTTCCATATTGTAAAAATATAAAAAGAAAATTCAATATAATGTACCGAATATTTTAAAATAGTCAGTCAAGTTCTCATTTATACCCTTGTGTCATTATAATTCACTTATATAATGGTCCTCTAAGCAAATCCAACTACTTCACATTGGAACATACACACAGACGCACACACGCACAACACATACACACATGACACACATGCATTAGCAAAAATAAATCTATATTTTATCCCTTTCCACAGGGAAAAATAAAGAAAAATGTTGCATGAAAATATATTTTAAATTAAGGTTAAAAAACAACTTGTTTTCAGAAAGCTAATTCTTTGTTTTTCCTCCATTATTCACTCCTTCCCCATCTACCTTAAGAACTGACTATGCTGTTATTATGTCATTTATTTCTCCCATGTGTTTAAGTATGCTCAAAATAAGACAAAGTGAAACTTCTACTTTGTAAGAGGGAGGTATGATGAAGGAGGAAATGTGCCCTTGGATTTTGGGGTGGCAGGTTCAGGTGAGATGAAAAAATGGGAATAGGAATGGGATGCTGAAAGACTGGGCTTTTAAAAAAGAAAACTAACTCATTGATCATCTATGACATGTCAGCAAGTTACTAGTTTATTTTCTCAGCAATTCTGCAAGGTAATACTAATATTATACCACTCTACATTTGAATAACTTGAGGATAATATAATTATCCAAGCTAATATGCAATTTATTTATTATTTATTTACTTATTTATTAATTTATACTTTTCAGTGTGGCGAAATGATTTGAAACAGCTTCGCAATCGTACATTTAACCAGTCATAGAGCTCACATACAGGTCTTTTTCATATCACGTTTTCTGCTTTACCAGCTATACCGTACTATACATTCTTAATATGAAAGCAAGATAGAGACCGGGTAGTATAGTAAGGATTTATGTTTTCTCTGTACAAATGGACTGACTTCACCTATCTTCCAAGAGAAAATAAAATGACTATAAATCATTTAATATATTAACTCTAATTTAAGCCATAGTAGTTCTAAATTGACACAGTCCCTCTAGAAAAACTTCATAAAGAAAGTCATCTCTTTGGTGAAATCATCTCTTTAGTACTCTAGTCCACTGGTTCCTTGTTCAATGGTCATGTTCTATAACTCAATCTGTCAGGGCTCTTTTTCTTTGACTTTATTTGTGGAATTTTCTACCCTGATCTAGTTCTTCCCCCTCATATATATATATTTTTAATATATATACATGTTTTCCAAAGGTATGGGGCAGGAGAACTGAGGGAGATTTTTGGTTGTTTGTTTTTTAATGGTGAGTAGGTTACTATGTCAAAATATTCCATTTTATGTGGATTATTCTAGGCATAATTTTCATGTAGACAGTTAACTGTTAAAATAGAGGGACTCGTTACATTTTTAAAACATGACATTAAATATTAATTGAACAAGTATATGCTTTTATGTGTTAATGTCATTTGATGGATTGGGATATTATAGTGATTATTATTTTACATAATGAATTAACTGATCCCAAAATACACACACATAGAAATTTAAGCTGAAAACCTTTTTCTTAATTTTAGAATTGATATTAAGAGCTAGGATTTCTTACATGTGACTCTTCAGTACACCAGGGGTTAAGGATTGTAGATATTCAACTTCATGTTAAGTGGTCCAAAGGTGAAGGCCAAATTTTACGGTAAACACAATTAAAGTTATATTAGTGTGTGGGCAATATAGGTTTATTCTTGCAATGTGCACTATAGAGTGATTCAATATAAGAACTTTAAGTAAATCAAAGTATTAGAATTTTAATTTTACATCTTAAAGCTGAACTATACTGGAGAATGTAATATTGGATTTTGGAGTCATAAATTGGGTTTGAAAACTGTTACTGAAAACTGAAATATGCTACATATTGGCAGAGAAAAGATTAAATTTCCTCAGCCTTATTTTATCAGATAATGTCTACAGGAAAGGTTGTGTAAGTATTGAAATTTGCCAACCTTCAGAATTGAGTTCATTGCAAATCCAGTCAGGAGCTTAAATAAACAAGATTACATGTTAGTGACCTTCACAGAAACACAGGCTAAACATTATTAGAATTTATACTGTCTACAACAATTATTAGAATTTATACTGTCTACAACCCTATACTGTCTATTATCTGAATTTCTTGGGCTTAAGGACATGACACTAATGCCTATATTGTCATCATTCATTTACATTAATTGTTTAACAACTAACTTGTAAATTTAAAATTGAAGGCTATAAGTGAAAGTGCTTTATAAAACTCTAAGAAACTATAAAATATGCATTATTATTTTTATTTATATTTTATTTCTATTACTGATTTCACAATTTCCATCAATTTGACAATGTAGAAAATATGTCTCCTACAAAATCACACCCCAAAATAATTTAGGAATGATTTGCATTCCATTTGATTGTGGTGCTTTTCCTTTTTGATTGCAGCTCTCTCAGAGCTCAGAACACGGTACCCCAAAATATGGTACAAGCCACAGAAGCAAGAACATTCATTCTGACCGTTCTCTACTTTTTATCGGAAGCATGGTCATAAAGAAATTTTCTGACCTACCTTCCTAAATGTAGGTAATAAGACCCTTATTTCAGAGGGCTTCTGTCCCATACCCAGGAAGCATGAATACTGCACAGAGAGGCCAGGAAGAATCTGAATGAACAGGCCTGGCTGAGTTCCCCTCCCCGCAGCTTGTTACCATTAGCCATACTCCCTTTTTGGACCAATCACATTTCTGCGTGGCTTTTCGTCTGTAATCAAACCTAAGCATAAAAATAAACAGTTTTCCCTGGGTCTTTGGGTCTCATTTCTGAAGCCTCCTGTGTCATATAAAACTTTGTTAAATAAATCTACTGTGCTTTTATATTGTTAATATGTCTTTTTGTAGAGGTGTCATCCATGACCTTTGCAATGGGTGAGGAGAAAGGTATTATTTTATCCTCCTGACAGCTTCATTTTCCAGGGTAAATGCTATAAACACTGGTCAATATCAATGGTATAAACATTACACTAAACTATAACCACAGAGTGCCCTAGTATGAATTGTCTACACCATCTCTTTCATGTTCTTTGAGGGATAGTAAATCAGTTAGTTTACCCTCCAATGTGATTAATATAATTACTGATAAAATAGCTCTTTTATTACATTTGTGTTGTTTTTGTTAAATCAACACCTATCCTTCAACCAAATCATATGTGATTCCATAGAGGACTGTAAAAAGAAGATTGTCTTATCAGAGCAGTCCTTCTGAAGAGAGGACTAAGGCCTTTTTAACAGTTAAAGTTTGGGGCAAATTCTTCTACATCCTTAAGTCTTGTTTTAGGAAAAAAAAGCAGAGGAATAAAAGCTATTAGGTGAATTGATAGGAATAACATAATGATGTTATCAACAGAATTATAAATAACTGAAAACCACATATTTGGGGTTTACGTTGTCTTAACTCTTTTCACATATAAAGTCCAAATTTACCCCCCCAATTTCCTTTTTCTCCACTATGGCAATTTTATTTTAATGAATAAATTATTACCAATCTGGACTTAATTTTTCTCATTTGTAAAAATAAGCAACTGGATTTTATTAGTGAACCCCATGTAGAGCACTGATCCTATACAATGTTCCAGTAATTTAAGGGTTGATGATGAAAATAGTTTATAAAAATATGCACAATTTTGAAAATGCACTGGCAAACAAGCTTTGGCAGTAATAGAGGCTGATTTGTAACATATGTCAACTTCTGTGATGTAAGTATTCTCACAACGTCCAGTTTCAAGCTTTCAACAACTTAAAAATTTACTCACAAAATACCTGAATATTTAATAATTAATATACACTAAGTGATAGGAGTCAGCTTCAGCACACCATTATATGTTCATCAATGTTACATTGTTCATTGAAGCTACATGTTCATCAATGATAGAAAAGTCCTGGAGATTAACTTGGCTTTTGCACAAAGAATTTTGACTATAAATACTTTTTTTCTACATTAATATCTGTATGAGACACTTTATAGATAACATTGTTAGCCTTCCATACCTTCCAACCCTTGTCTTTCCAACAATCAGTCCAACATCTAGCTCCTGTATTTCTTTGCTTGCAGGCTTTCTACCAAAGCACACCTTTCTTGTTTATGTTGCAGGGCCAAAATATAGTGAAATTAAAATTCCTGGAATAAGCCTTCACCCAATATTTAAGAGAACTTTTACAATGTCATCCAAAAGTTTCTCTAGGATGACCAAACTCAATCACCCTTAATTGGCTGCCTTTCCTTCCTTCTCTTACTTCTCTATTACTCTGCCACTGTTTAGTCCTCTTCCCAAATAAACTACTTAGTTTTGAATTTTCCTCTTCAGATCTGCTTCAGGGGAAATCCAAACTAAGACAAACAGTTAGTAAAATGGTGGGCTAAAAAATCTCAGTGACTACTTTGGGTTCTAATTTAGAAAGATTAAAATACATTCGGAGATTATTTCTGACATTTTCAGGCTAAAAACCTCCAGTACTTTTTTACCACATTGCATGGCTTATATAAGTCATATAATAAGTTTTGGTTGAACTATTTTTAAGAGCAAAACCAAGTGAATGTTGACAACGGAAAGAGTATGAAGGAAGGTACAAGCTTCTGATGAGGTTTAGAACATGCTGTCCCAAAATATGGCAACTTGGCATTTGAGGAAACAGCAGAAGCAAGAAGGTGTTTCTGACCTTCTCTAGTCCTTCTCTCCTAAAGCAGACCATGAGAGAATTCTCTGACATTCTTCTAAAGTAGGTCATAAGGCTTTCATTCCAGAGGCAGCCACACTATACCTGGAGGAAATGAGCATCCTTCTCCTCTAATACACAGAGATGACAAGAAGAATCTGAACAAACAGGCCCTCCTAAACTCCCCCTGCCCTAGTTTATTACCATTATATCACACCCCTTCGTCATCCAATCATATTTCTGTAGCACTGTCCATAAAACTAAACAGCCTTCTCTATTTCTTTGAGTCTTCATTTCTGAAGTCTCCTCTGTCATGTTAAGCTTATTTATTAAATACATTTGTATGTTTTTTTTCTTATTAATCTGTTGTAGGGATCTTAGTCATGAAACTTGTAATGGGTGAGATATTACTTTCTCTCCCCTAAATTTCCTCTAACCTTTCTAATGTTGGAGGACTAACTAGAAATTTGAGCTTTATCTGAATGTCCTTGATGGCTACTGACTTCTCTATTTGCCAATACTTATTCCGCCTTTTCGTTTTGGTAATGTTGTGGTATGATAAGAAGTATGTATTTGGTTTTTATCATTGATTCCTGGCACAGAGCTTCTAACATATCAGTTAATGTCAGAATTGAATTGAATTGTAGGATACTCAGTTGGTGTCTACAGAAAATGGGAAAATTGCTTGGAGTGGAAACCCCACATACTTGGTGTCAAGAGAGTTGTGAGTAAAGAAACAATTTTTCCTAGTAATCTCTTCCATGGCACTTGTTTTTTGTGTGCTTCAATTTCTCCATGTCTTTCTCTAACCTCTTGATACTTTCAGTTTGATCAATATCTAAGAAAAATTCATTTCTCATTTGTCCTTCCAATTCATCTTCAACATTGGAAAGAAATATATCTGTATAACCTCCAATTATGTCACTTACTGATAATATATCATTCACTATGCTAGACATATATACTTAGTTTAATTTAGTGCTTATAAAAACAATTTAGGATCACACAGTGTTTTTGTTTTCATACCTGGCTTATTTCACTAAGCATAACGTCCTCAAAGTTCATTCATGTTGTAGCATATGTCAGAATTTCCTTCATTTTTAAGGCTGAATAATAACCCATTGTTTGTATATGCCACATTTTGCTTTTCCATTCATCTCTCAATGGACACTTTGCTTTTCCCCAATACCACTTTACATTCCCACCAACGGTGTACAAGGATTCCAATTTCTCCACATTCTGGCCAATGCTTTTTTTTGTCTGATAGTAGCCATCTTAATGGGTGTGAAGTGGTATCCCATTGTAGTTTTGGTTTCCATTCCCCTGATTATTAGTGATGCTGAGCACCTCTTCATTAGCTTCTTAGCCATTATAATATCTTTTTTGGAGAAATCTTTATCCAAGTCCTCTGTCCATATTTGAATCAGGTTTCTTGCTCTTGTCATGATTTTGTAACTTCCAACCTGGGCTTGCATTAAAATTTACGTGATTTTCCTAATATGTCTATTATTAAGTTCCAGAGAACCAGTCCTCTCAGATGCTGCTGTCTACCAACAGGAACAACAAATTGGAGATGAATTAGTACATAATTTGAGAAACAAAATCACCTTAGCTTTCCTCACATCTCTGTTGGGTTGAAAGCTAGGTATTAGAATGTAATGCGGTAGGTTAACCCTGCATTCACTGTATCTCTGAACATGCTTATCTAGGGAATTCAGTAACCCCGACTATTGTCCTTTCATCTCCTCCTTCAGCAATTCTTGGTAGTAACCATTTCACATACCCAGGTGGTTTTGTTGACTCTGTCAAGTTGCAAGTTAGTGCTAAGCACATCGCAGTACAACACAATGTGACCCACAGTCACGGATGGTAAGGAAGGAGAAGGGAGTTACACAAATCTTTCATAAGGAATTTCCAACAAAGTCTTACTAAGAATTCTAAGGCAAAGGGGAAAGTTTTCAGTGTTATTACCTGCAGGGCTTCCCTTGTGTGTATGGAGAGTGGGTAGGTGAAGGGAATTGAAATATCCTCTATTCCCAGGCTCCAACTCTAAAAAGAAAAGAGTGTGGGTGGATGGAAAACAAATCATGGGGAATAAAGAAAAGGGAGGTAAACACTGTTGGAGTGCTCTAGAATATAATTAAAAAGATCACATCTGCACCCCTGCCTTGCTTTATTTCCCACAATGTTTAGGATTGTTTGGTGCATTAGCTCTATTAGTTAAGCGCTTCTATGAAAATTCTCATGCATTGTAGCAATCAATCAGCAAGATCTGCTTGATGCCTAAATTTTAGGGAACATTAATTTTGCTTAACTTTTTCTGATAAAAAACAATAATTATAATAAAGTATTAATATTACTTTTGTATTCTAATAGTAATTCCCACTACTAGGAACCAAAATAATTTCCCTCATATTTTATTTAATATCCACAACATGACTAGGAGATAGCTATATTATTTACCTACTTTACAAATGAGGAAACTGGACTCGAGATGCTAGGTGAATTTACCAAAGTTGGTGTTTGGTAGATCTAATACTTGAGCTCACTTCTACCAGATTCCAGAACCAAGAACTAAACCTCTCCAGGGAAACAGTGTGAAATTAGCTGTCCTGGTTTGAATTTAATAGCTGTAGAATCTTGTATAGGTTTCTTTTTCCTGTGTGTCTCTCAGTTTCTGCTCTCTATAAAGATAAGAGTTTCTAACCTTGCTTTATTTAGGAATGTTGTGATATTTGAATGAGTTCATTTGTATAAAGCACATGATCAATAATGAGCTGTAGCATCAAAAAGGCTGGTTTAGTGTTACTTGTTTTAAGACAATGACAACGATGACAATGATGGAGGAGGAGCAGAAAGAAGTGACTGTGAAACCCAGTGCCGCCAGTGATAAAACAGCTTTCTCTATAGTGAATGAGGCTTCTACCACTTTAACAAAACTTACCTTGTAAATTGCTTTTGCCTCAAAAAATTTTATTTTTGAAACAATGGTATTGATAAACACATACTGAGAAAGCTCATCCAGCTGAAATAAATCTAAGTATTCTTTGAACTTTTTGCCCTAGTAGCAGCACTGCATTATCCTCTGTTTATAGCACTGTTTCTGTGGGACATGCATCTTGGGTCCACTCCAAAAGCCAGACATGGAGCTGATTCTCTCCCTCACATCATCAACTCTCCCCCAAGCTCTCCTGATGGCAGGCAAGGGAAAGGGCAAGCTCAGCAGGGAGGATAGACAGCCCTAGGGTGTTCTATCTTCTAACCTCTACACAGTCTGCAGAGGGAAGTCTACACTTTCCATCTGAAGTCTCTAGGCTTACTGTCCCTTGTGCTTTCTGATTTGGTATTGCCCACAAGGCAGATGGCAACTGAGGGGGTTCCTTCATGTTGTGGTAAAAATGTATTATAAGTCTTTTCAATTAAAATAATATAAAATATAACATGCCTCTGGTTTAAAAGAAAGAAGCTAATTATATTTTACTTTTTCAAATAAGTGAATGAATAAACAAACAAACCTGTGCATTTCACAGAGCATCAGAGCTGGGGGGGAGGAGGGAAACAGTTCCTTTTAATAACACACAATTAAAGGAAATTAAAACACAACTCTTCCCATTATTATGGGTTATCATATTTGAAAAATTGATCCTGTTTTCAGATGATCTTCTTACTTTGTATTTTTCTTAGTGTCACGTCAGACACAGACCCTCATAGTTTTCTCTCACAAAAAGTGAAGGCTGTAAAATGTCTTGAAAACAATAAATGGGGTAAAAAGTGCTATTTGATAAAGTATACTCAACTTATATCCATAACCCTCATTAGTGTCTTGCTAGCAGATTTCAAAGAGGACTTTGTCAATAAATAGGACTGCTAAGCTATGGCAACCGTTTCATAGGTATTCTGGCATGGATCCTGAAAGTAGTTGCTATCTTAGCAATAGGAAATTGAAATGCTTGTGACAAAATACTTTCCCCCAAATGATCATCTATGAATAGATGGGGAACATATTCATTGTAGACTGGTAGGTTTACCAGCAGGAGAAAGAATGGAGAGTGTGGCTACCTGGCACCATGGTAAGATACCTTAATGTGTCAGTCAGACCCCGGATTTCCTCTCTCTGTGGGCTCCCTTTTAGCAAACAGTAAAATATCATTGTCCTTTTCAAATTTAAGATTGATGAGAGAGAAGGTTTTTGTGAGTGACTAGTCTTGTAAGTGACTCTGGTATTGGTATATTTTATAGTACTTAATGTGGTATGAATATTCACAGTGCGATTTCCTCTCATCTCAGAAACAGCCTTTTTGTTGCCGTTGTTTATTTCTTCAGTCATTGTCTTTCTGTGTCCTTTTGTCATAAAGAGGGTTACCATAGGGTAGAACACTGGTCTGGCTGCGCCACGAGCCTGACATTCGAGCCACGATCCAGCCCCGCAGGCTAGCCAGTTACACGGTTCTGACTAGACCAGCAAATATTAAGACAAACTTTCCTGCAGGTCCCTTGAAAAAGAAACAAAGGATGAGGTTTCCCTCTCATACTGTTTTCAAGTCCCTGAGATTGTCTTGTGACTGAGTGGGAATTTTCTCCTCAGTCTCCTCCAATGGGGGTAGGGGAGATTTGTTTTATGGGAACATGTGAGGCAGCCAATCTGAAAATGATTGGGGGTCTGAGATATGTAAGATTCTAATTTTTTTAATTTCAAAATATTATGGGAGTATAAATGTTTTGGTTACATGGATTGCTTTTGTACTGCTTGAGTCAAAGTTACAAGTGTGCCCATCACCCAGATAGTGTGCACTGTACCTGTTAGGTGTGATTTCGCCCATCCCCTCCTCCCCCCTCCCACCTGCTTTGTTTCCATTGAGTCTTACTTCCATCTGTGCACATGAGAGCTATTCAGTCAGTTCAAATTTAATAGTGAATGCACATGGTGTTTCTTTTTCTATTCTTGCAAGACTTCACTAAGGAGAATGGTCTCCAGTTCCATCCAGATTGTTACAAAAGGAATTAATTCATTTTGTTTTATGGATGAATAGAAGTCCATGGTGTATGTATGCAAAGGAACCTGAAATAATTTTGTTTCCGCCAATGTGAGTGTCTAGTAGAATCAGTCCAGAAGATGGATGTATGACAAGATGTGGTATCCACATCATGCTACTTCTCTTGTTGGCAAGTCAACTGGACACAGGAAAACCTCTGTGGAAGCTCAAGAAATAACTTTTGCTCAGGTAAAATTGCTAAGAAGAAATGTTTCCCCCTTCATTGAAAACAGGGATGATGCTGGATCTTTTCTGGGTGATACACTAAGGAAATACTGCAATCAAATCTTGTGGTCCGATTTCGCAAATGGCCTTCTTTTACTCTTGGATGGTGCTGACACTAATCCTCATGATGTCAATGCTTGTCAAATCACCAGATGTTATGGACAGCTCACAAGCCAGGCCTGTGCAACTTGGGGTAGGTCACTTGCTCCACTTGTTAAGTTCCCGGATACTAAAGATTGTATATGGACAGACCAAAAGTCTGGACTGACTTGATTAAGTGACAAAACTAATCCCTATAACTGCCAGAAGCAGATCAAAGGCCTTTTATATCAAATATTTCCCAACCTGTTCTGTTCCCACAGACTGGCAGGGACACTGGAAACTGGAGGTATGGAAGTGCCAATGAGGAAGAAGAGGCACAGCAAACTCCAGACTGGGAGGTCACAGCTTCCAACCTGACCCTATCTGTAAATTACACGGTCTTTTTATCTTGTGTAGTGATAAAGTATCCAAGTGGTCCATACCTAGATGGTCCAGATGCTATGGACCTGGTTATCTGACACCCTCTATTACCAGGTACTTCACTTTAAATGCTAGCCAAATTACAAACTTAGGCTCCTTCACTCATAAAGTAGTATAAAGCAAAGTACTGGAAGTGATATCATAAAAACCCACTTGTATATCACAATTCTAAGTTCTTTTTGGTGCTAAGACACTTTCCCTGGCATTTGAAACTCATGAGATTGAAAAGGCAGTTTTGAATTTCTCCATGGTAGTAGAAAAAGAGTTCAACATCACCATGCAAACATTGGGAGCACTTCAGTTAGAAGTCAATAGCCTAGATGACCATTGAGAATGCTTCATTATTTTATGCTATAATGTGTTAACGATAAAAGCTAAGTCATTAATTTCTGACTATATGATGTTATCTTATGTGCTTTATACATATTAATTTATTTAGTTCTCACAACTGCCCTACGAGTTTAGTACTCTTGCTTTCTCCCTGTTATTCATGGGGGATTGAAGCTGGCAAAATTTAAATTAGTTGTTCAAGTTCATGTAGCCTGTGAGTGATGAAATAGAATTTGAACACAGATACTATAACTTGAAAACCTGAAGCCCTATCAACCATGCTTTGTTATCTTCAAACCTAGACATGCTTCCTTCATGTAAGGATGGTTTGCTGCACACGATGAAATATGAATATATAGATATTTTTCTCTATTCTTGAGGATAATTTGTTTTACTTATCTACACATCTACATAATCCATTCAACTAAATTTTACTACATTTGTATTTCAAATAGAACTGTACTATCTAACTCATGTCAAATATAAAGAACTACTTCACTTAAAAGAGCTATTATAGGAACCTACATTTTTATCATCTGAGGACATTCAGTCCAATTTGCCCACAAGAAAATTGAACCCAATCAGAGTTTACCAGTAGCCTGATTACAAGCCAGCCCTGTGCTTGTTATATACCTTCTGGATCTCTTCTCTCACTACCATGTTTGCTGTTTTGCTCTTCTGTTCTCTATTCCTTGCGTTTACCCCCCCCCACACACACACATGCACATACACTCACACACATACTTGTTATCATTACAAAACCAAACTATAGTTGTAGTTGATATGACTTTTTATAAGCAATCTCTATGAATTGGAAAACACAACTACAAGCTGCTTTTGGTTAGTGATAAAATAATGTCATACATCTTGTCCCCCACAAAAAAAAAAAAATTATAATTGTAAGAGTAATAGAAAATAGAGAAAAGTAGAAGATGATAAACATGAACAATGCTAATCAGGTTATTCAAAATATGAACAATTCTAATCAAGTTATTGAAAATCTAAACCAAGTAATTTCAGAAGACTAGAACTTACTTTGCATGTTCGATTAAGGTCTTGAAAGTACCAGAACAATTTTATCCCTAAAAAAATATGTCCCTGCTTATTCAGCAAGTTATTCACCACAACGTGCTTCAGATGAATTCTGCTGGGTCCAAAGTTCAAATATGTGCTACAAACCAAAGGTTTTGTTTTGTTTTTTGTTTTGTTTTGTTTTTTGCTCTATTTGAGGAAACTCAAAATAAGTTTATGCAGTGTCAAAAGGTTAGGGCCTAGTCTGCGGAGGAAAAATGATCTCTTCAGAAATTCTCGGAGAGTACATAAGCAGTTTGATTCATAACCACTCACAGTCACTGAAACAAGGTCACAATCACTATATGTCAGTGCTCTCTGTCTATAGCCATTCAGGATCACACAGGTGTGTACACAGCTCAGCAAGGTGCTAACATACTTCAGGATGAGAGATTGATAGTGAGTCATATAATCTTAAAATAGTCTGATGCTCTGTGTTTTCCAATAGCTCTCTAACTAATCTTAAGACTCTAAGTCCATATTATACAAGAACACTAAAAATAGAATAGCAACCAAAAACCGTAGGATGCTGAAATACTGAGAAATTGACAAAGCAGAACTTGTAAAGAGCTCAGGTTTCAGAGTCAGATTTGGTTTAGTCATGAGACTTGCACTAATTTTGTAAATTGTCAGAGCCTTTGTTTCTTAATCAGTGAAATGAGGCTGGTACCTTCATCTTCACATTTATATTAGGAGAATTATGTGTAATAAAACTCATTAGAATTCTTTATATGATGAATTATCTTCACAGTTGTTAATTATTATTACTATTATCACTTTATTCATATTTTATATTATTTTAATGTGGTAGGTATTCAGATACAGTGAATAATTAGTGAACTTTCTGAATATAAAAATAAATATTGATTGCATTGTGGAGTTTTTCTGATTATTCCCAAGAGAGACAAAGTAAAAAGTAAACAGACAAATGAAAAGGGGAACAAAAAGTGTTTCTGAAGATCTAAAATCACTTTTATTAATAGAAATAATGATGAGTAATACAAAATAAACATAAGCTCATTCACACTAATGTGCATGTTTTTATCATTAAATCATGCATACTATATATGTGATCACTATACTGGTGGTTATGAAACAAACAGAAATAATTATGAGCTGTCTCAATAAAGTAGAAATGCTTTGGAGAGTGAAATGGACTATACAGTTAAAGGGGTCCATAAAAATCTTTTCATTGCAGCCCATCTGTAAACAAAGCACATCCGCAGATATTTGCAGGTGGCAACATTAACAGAACTTGTTTGTTTGTGAAGGAAAGGCCCATAGAGTGCAGATTGAGGCCCATAAGGTTATCTAGAATTGTTTAGAAATAAATCACAACAGAAAATCCTAAATCAAATAAAGATATAATTGATGACACAACTAAAAATCTGAATGCTGCCATATTTTAAAGCTGAACTTTGAAACTAGGAAAGGTTAAAATAATAAGAATTTGTTTATAAGAAATAACACAGGGAAATTTTTTAAAAAGGGCAATCTGACCTGGTCCAGCAAGAGAACTAGATGACTATGGGACACTAAATTCCTGACTGAGCATCAGAGTAAAGTACTATCAAGAAACTAACCCATAGTTAATAATTTGTTCTGCTAAAATTCAAATGCAGATCTAGTAGGAATCCCCCAGTCAAGGCAAAGGATGACAATGAATCCAGAAAGTCAATAGCCTTCCAGGAAGCAAGAAGTCAAGATCTTTTGGTGACAAAATGGGAGAAAAGGAATAAAAAATATAAGTCATTGAAGTTGCTTAAAGAGAAGCTTTCTATTCCAGCTGGGGTAGATCTACAGCTGGACTGACTACAAATGAATCCCAAGCCTGGCACCAAATTCATGCAGATAGAAGCAAGGAGTGCATTGAGTTTGAATAGCAGCAGTGCTTTCATTATGGATGGGAGGAGGAAAATCCAGGCGATAGGAAAGATTCACAAAAGGAGTCTCTTGTTTGATGGTATATCTGGATTTTAGAGCCAAATAAACCTTGCCTTAAATCTAGTCTCTGCTTTTTACTATTTGGGTGGAATTAGGCATGCTAACTTCACTGAGCTTTTATTACATATTACTGTAAGTCAGAAACTATAACATTGCCTTACTAGGTTGCAATAAATGTCAGTGGTAATATATGTAATAAACCTACACAGCACCCCACATAGAGAGATGCCCAATAAATGCTACTAAAATGTTTTGTTATATTATTATTAGCCTTACATAAAGTTGCATGGCTTTGAAAATGGAAGTGCAAGAAAGATAGGTCATAAGAGCTAGATACACATTTCTATATGTAGAAGAAATGATTGGCTACTTTTTAAATGGAGAATTCCATTTCAAAGCTCTCAAGGTTTAAAAAGAAAAGAAGGTGCCTTATATTTGGATTGAGCAAAAAAGACCCTCACTAGGAAAAGGACCTGAGCATTAGGAGGAAAGTCTTGTCATTTTTAATATCAAAGATTCTGCTCACTTATCTTACTGCTTTTACTGTTTGAAATTTGGATCACAGAAAGGAAGTCCCTAAGCTTCTGCTCAAATGTTTCTGAAAATTGCAAGACTCTCCAAATAACAGGTCTTATAGTGTGAAAAGTTCAAAATGTTGATTCAGAAATATGTTTTTCTTTTCTACAATAGAAAATAACTAGCAAATTCTTTACTTAAAATAGCCAAGGAACTAATATAACTCTTTGATGGCTAATAAAAAATTTGGCTTATAGTTATATTAATTCTACCCATGTCATCTCCAGGAAGTTACAATCACTTATTGGTTATTTTTTGGTGCCCTTATAACATCAAGCCAAAGGGCAGAACACTTAGTAGACACATACGAATTGAATGCATTATTGAGCGTATCATGAAAGAAAGATAAAAAAAAAAAACAACATAAGAGCTCTTTACATGTTAGTAGGAATATTCATAAAAAAGAAAACACTTTTTAAAGTATTGTACACCTTAAATAGAAGTTGTATCATTTGAAAAACAAACAAACAAAAAATCTATAGAGTGAGTATAGATGGAAAAGAGAAGAGGTTGAGGTTTGGTATACTCCAACAACAAAATAGCTGAAAACACAAGAAATACCTATCAAAGGAGAATTAGTAGGAAGGATCAGTGTGATAGCCAAACATCCTAGGGACATGAACTTATGCAAGCCAAGTGAAGCAAGTATCTTAAAAATGTGGGTGTGATCAACTGTTTCAAATACTGCTAATAACTCAATTAGCATGAGAACTGGGAAGTATCATTTGAATTTAGCAATATGGAGTTATTGACCTTGAAGGGAAAGAACTGTCTTTATGGAATGGGTTCAACTATGAATTTGAAAGATGAAAATATCTATAAGAATATAGGTAGTCTTTCAAAGAGTTTTGTTATAAAAAGTAACACAGAAAAAAGGCAGTAATTGTAGGGCAATGTAGGCTTGTGTGCTTATATTTCAAAGATGGGTGGTACAACAGCATGATGTTTATGAATGACAGAGGGAAATTGGTGATAGATAAGAAAGAAGGGATGGTTAGTAGGTATCCCTGAGTATGAGTGGAGTATAGATCCAAGGCTCAAGTAAAGGGACTGACTTCAGATAAAAACATGAATAAATCGTCCAGCATAAGATGAGAAAGCAGTGCCATGGATAGAATGCTTATCCCCCCCACCCCGAATTCATGAGTTGAAATCCTAACACCCTCAATGATATGGTATTAGGAGGTACAGCCTTTGGGAAGTGATTAGGTTATGATGGAAATGCCCTCATGAATGGAAATAGTGCCCTTAAAATGGGCCCAAGGAAGTTCATTTGTCCCTTCCTCCATGTGGGGACACAGTGAGACAG
Organism: Propithecus perrieri; assembly: GCA_963574695.1. Taxonomy (NCBI): domain Eukaryota; kingdom Metazoa; phylum Chordata; class Mammalia; order Primates; family Indriidae; genus Propithecus; species Propithecus perrieri. The sequence goes on from CAUYRB010086883.1 coordinate 22,234, forward strand.
TGCTGTCTCTGAGACAGAACGCATGCCCTCACCAGCCACCACTGCCAGCCCCTTGATCTTGGACTACCCAGCCTCCAGAACTGTGAGAAATGCATTTCTATTGTTTATAGGCCACCTAGTCTATACATATTTTTTTGTTGTTGTTACAGCAGGCTGATTAGACTACAATAGGTAGCAGTGCAGGCAGATTGGTAGATGTGCTGGGAGCATGTGAACGACTACTTCAAATGATTTATTAATCTGGGTTCCACCAGGAAACAGATGAGAAACTATGGACTAAGATGTAGGGGGTACAAGGGGAAACCACAAGAGGCAGTGTAGAAGCTTGAATCTATGACTACTTCAGTCAAGAAGGAATAAGACAAGGGAGCAGATAGGAATTCAAGAGAAGAAAGTTGTATGGAGAAGTATACCTTGAGAGGTGCTGTGGACTTTGGCTGAAAATCCTGACAGCTCTAGCTGACCATGTATACATGATACATGCATATTGACCTCCTACCTGTCCTCTTCCATCTGTACCAGGAATTCCCGTTGGCCAAACCCAACTAGAAGCCAAACACAAAAGAACAAATTGGTGGAGTCCATAGAGCACAGATTCCTGGGGCACACATTGGAGTACTAACAGGTGGAAAGTAGACTTCAAAGGGTAAAGGAACATTGTATACATTGTGGATGGCTTTTATTTTCTTGATGAAATAAGAAGCAGAGTTTGATGGTTAATTTTATGCAACACTTTGGCTGGGCCACAGTGTCCATATATTTGATAAAACATTATTCAAGTTGTTTCTGTGAGTGTGTTTTTAGACGAGATTTATCAAGATTTATTTATTTTTTATTTTGTTTTATTTCAGCATATTATGGGGGTACAGATTTTTAGGTTACATATGTTGCCCTTGCTCTCCAACCCAAAGTCTGAGCTTCAAGCATGTCCATGCCCCGGATGGTGCGCATCGCACTCTTTGTGTATGGATATACTCGTCCCCTCCTCTCCGCCTCCCCCTGCCCAACGTCCAATAATTATTAAATGTTATTATATGTTATTCTTATATGTGCACTTATGTGTTGATCAATTAATACCAATTTGATGGTGAGTATATGTGGTGCTTGTTTTTCCATTCTTGGGATACTTCACTTAGTAGAGTGTGTTTCATCTCTTTCCAGGACAATACAAGAGGTGCTATATCACCATTGTTTCTTAAAACTGAATAGTACTCCATGGTATACATATACCACATTTTATTAATCCACTCATTCATTGATGGACACTTGGGTTGTTTCCACATCTTTGCAATAGTGAATTGTGCTTCCATAAACATTCGGGTGCAGGTATCTTTTTCATAACGAGATTTATTTTTGAATTGATGAACTTCGAGTAAAGCAGATTGCCCTCCATAGTGTGGGTGAGCCTCGTCCAATCAAAGGATTGAATATAGTCAAAGACAGACCTTCCACAAGCAAGAAGGAATTCTGCAATAGTTGTCCTTCAGACTTAAACTGTAGTATTAGCTCTTCTTTAGGTCCTCAGCCTTCCAGCCCAACATGCAGATTTTGGAATTGACAGCCTACATAATCACATGAACCAATTACTTAAAATAAATATTATCTTTAGTATTTGAAAATATTATATTATTTATATATATTTGTATATATAACTATATTATAATATAATATAAAATATGTATATGTTTTACTTATATATATACATATATATAGTTCTTATTGGTTCTGTTTCTCTGAAGCATCCTGGCTAATACATGGGGACATCAACTGATAGTGTGGTTTTAGGAGGCAGAGTTTGCAGTTTGAGGACAGAGAAGAAGTTATAAAATAGGCATGTACCATAGTAGAAGAATTAATGTACTGCTAAATGTACAAGATTTCAGGATTGCTTAGCAGCAGTAAGGGCCCACATAAGATTATTGATCATAAAGTCAAATAGAGGTTGGTTGCTTGATTTTCACCAGCCACAGTTTCCTGTGCTTTTTCAGGCACAGAGAGATTTACATTTAACTAGGATTGGGATTTAGCCATGAGCGTAGGGAAAAGGAAGGGATGATGAGAGAGATGCAGTATTCAAGGAAGTGATTATTAGGATGAGAAATACAATATAAGGTGGGAAAGGAGGGACATAAGAACTTGAAGAAACTGATTAAAGGATAGAGAAAGGTCATGAGACACATGGGTGTATGTCTGGGCATGAAGGTCAAACTAACATATAAACCAAAAACTCCAAATGGGTACCATGTTATTAACTAAAAAATAAGAGTATATTGATGGTCCGTAAAATAAATATTATACCTCCTACATACTCTTAAAAGGCAAATATTTAGTTTTTTTTATAGATGGGATGCCATATGGTAGAATGGACACCATCTTCTACACATAACTCCCCAAAGTGGTATGTTCTGAAGAGAACATGTAAATGGTAATTTTCAAAAGAGAAAACAAAATCTAACAGTATGTAGTCTTACATCTTACAGATTTGAAAAAATGTATTTAGGAAAAGAACATGTTTTCCGGAGTCAGAGAGATCAAATTTGGGATGTTTCACACACCCATATGTAAATATAAATGGAAATATATAAATATAAATATTTATTCATATATATACAACACTATGTATTATATAAGTTAATGAAGATGTAGGATAGAGATGAAAAATAGTCAGAATTGGAGATGAAATTAGAGATCCTGCACAATAAATGTATTTCTCATTTTTTATCTCTTACTTTTACTTACTATTTTGCACGCTGTGGTGTTTTAAATGGTTATGAAAACATAATCAAACTTTCTTTCAGAGCTCTTCAGCCAGTCCTAATTATCTATCTTGTTTTTGAGGTTCACAGGTAATTACAGAAAACAGCCTTAGTGAATAAATGCATGTTCTCCCACTCAAGTGGTGTCCCAGTCACCAGCTCTTACAGTGATCAGGGCTTCACCCATAATCATGTATCATTAGTAACATGTTTTTAATAATCATTAAGTTGATGTACCAGGTACACCACAATCAAGTATGTTGCACTGAGGACCTCGTTTTGTGAGCTATAAGAAAAGTTAAGGAATATGAAATCGACTCCTCTGTTTGTAACATACTACAAAGGAAATCAATATGGGAGAAGAAAGGATTTTGCAGAGAAAATAAGTAGAGGTGGTTGTTGTAGGTAGAATCATGAAAGTTGTGACTAGCCAGAAACAAATAAATTAGAAATATCAGTTAAGAGACCAACTCTATAGTTATCATTACTGATGCTGGTTCTTAGTTGATATAGATGAAAAATTTACCTGACAATGAGATGTAATTCTTATCCATTTTACTATGAATTAACAATGATAATTTTATGGTGATTTCAATTAACATTAATAAGATTCTGACTGTGTGCTGGTGACTTTTCTAAGCATTTAGCTTTCACAATAATTCTGTGAGGTAACTATTATGATTAGCTCTCTTTTACAGTTGAACTAAATAAGAATGTGCCCCTGCCAAATTTATGAATTTATAAAACGAATATATATTCAGCCTAATCATTTTTAATGTCATTATCTTTAGCATGAAAAAAAAAAACTCAACTGATACTTAAATGTTTAGTTTCAGGCTCCAGAAGATTTGAAATATTCAAAGAAGCTTATATTCAAAATAAATTAAATGGCCAGAGTGTCCTTTTAAAATCATTTCAGGGATCAAAGAAGATGGCGCAGAGCTTGAGTTACTTCAGTTAGCAGCGACATTCAATTAACTCAAACACTCATTCTTCAATTGCATTGATAACTTGGCCTGAACTAGATTAAAAAAGCTGTCAATCCTGCTGTGTTTTAGTGGCAGTCCATTATTTTCCGGTGTGCAATGCCTACTAAAGAGTGCACAGACAGCATCATTTTATTTATTGATATAGGGCTTTCTTATTGAAAATTTGGTTTACTACAAAAATATGTAGAACAAAATGTAGCAACTATTTAATTCACTTCAGGATAGGGACAGCCTTTCTAATTATTAAAGCAAAGCTGGGGAAAAAAACAAAATAAAACAAGAGTAATTCATCTTTTGTTGCTGATGGAAATCTTTGCTGATATGATGGATGAAAGATTTATCTATCTTCCCCAAGCTATATATATACATATTTTTTCTTCAAGTGGGGGGCAGGTGTTATTAATAAGCATCCATTAATATACTATTTACTGATAATTTGGGGTATGATGATAAATTTTGTATGTATAATAAGTAGAAAGAGAAAACATCATGTATTATATCTATGGAAAGGTCAGGACTATGTTTATTAGATGTGCCCATAAATTCTGCCTACTTTTTTCCATTGTAAGATAATGAAACATAATTTTCTATTACTCTCTCTGTTCCTGGTTTTTGTACCTATATTTGACTTTCATGCAATTATAATTGAAAAATAAAGTTAACCTTTAAAAGTGTGTGTGTGTATATATTTATATTTATATATACACACACATATATAAATCATGATACATATATTATGCTTCTTGGTTTTAGGTTTCCCCAAGACACAAATTTTACAATTTCTTCATAATCTTGATGGTTTCATGAGAGTCTAGATAAAAAATATAATTATTTACTAAGTCCCAGTAAGGGATAAAGGGGTTAATATAATGGTGTGCTCAGTGCCACCCCTCTGGACACCACCTGAATGGTCAAAATGTAAAGCTTATAAGCACAAACTCAAATAATTATATATGGAGACCACTTGTAGGAATTCATATCTATAGCTTTTTTATAACTGGTGGCAATTTGAAACAAAGTATTTATAGGGAGAAACAGAACAATCACACTGTCAGCCTTGACTCTTTAACCTAGAAATTTTCATCTGTAAAAGGGAGAAAAGTGGGCTAAAAGTTGTCTGAAATCTCTTTTGGCTCTAACAGTTTATACAATGTCACATAATTAGAATACTAGATGTAACTTTATTGTTTGATATAATGATTTGTTTATCTTAAATGAATTTTTTTCTCCTTCATTTTAATCATATTATAATAACATGTTAGGATTGGAATTGACCACCAGGATCATCTTGTGAGGCTCATTAAACTTCCTAATTAATGACAGATATTTCATTAATACTTACAAATAAATATCAATGTCTTTACAGGTCATAGGCTATTTAAATGACTCCGTTAAACATTATCAAGCAAAGTCCACACTTTATTTAATAACTCACATATTGACACTTACAATCAAAACTGGCATAACTTTTTAACACACCATTAGTCATAAACCTACCCATCCATTCTGTATTTAAGCCTTAGTTTGTTAGTTTCCTCTTTCCTTCCTTCCCCCCTTTTTTCTTGCCCCAAAGAACTTAGAGTGTGGTAGATCCTCAGAGTGTAGCAGATAAGACAACTACATTAACAGAAACTAGCCAGCAATGTGGTCCAAGCAACAATAGAGAAATATGTACCAACTGTGATGGGAACAGATGATAAGGTCAGTTTGCACAGGAGAGATGTGAAACGATATCACAGAGAAGATGCCTTTAAAGAGGAATTGGCCTGCATTGTGCATGATTGCAGGGAGGAAAATATGTGTGAGGCATGGAATCATAGAAATCTGGAATGGGCTCTATACTTTCACAAAGCCCTGGAATTCATGTTTGGATCAAGTTTAATCAGTTTCCCAAAAGGCCAAGCCAAAGCGAATGCTACCTAATATCTGGATATTTATATATGGAAATGTATGTATATGTGTGCTTTTATTTATGCGTATACATTATATGCCTAATCATATACTGTACATATTCCAATAAATAATAATACATTTGAAGACAAGAGTGATAGAAAATTGAAATTTTATACAGATTCTACCTTTGTATAGTTAGCAGCATGTAGTACAAGAAGCATCCCTTTCATATCCTCACTAATTGAATATTACCCTGTTTTGCTGGAGAACTTGTTCTTTTAATGAACATGTATTGGACCTCATGGCTTTAGAGAAAGACACTGTACTTGCAGGGAAAAAAAAAAAAAAACAACAGATTGGAAATTCTGATTCATTATTGCTTACAAGGAATTCAGCTTGTTTTTTAAAGGACAGAGGTAAGTGATTTTTCTTTGTGACAAAATCAATGAGCAACTTCCAAAGGATGGAAGAAGAAAGTATTCACAATAAATCTTCTAATATAACCAACAGCACTAAATATAATGACAATCTACCCTCATTGTCACTATTTTGTTTTTAACGGAAATCTCCAAGATTATAAATTGTAAAGTAAGAAATTTTGTTAGATATTTTCAATATTAATGATGGTAAAAATTATAAGAATTCTAAGCTTATGAGCTAAATAAAAAGGAAAAAAGTAGAATTAAAACAAGATAGATTTTATATCCATTTAAGAGACTAAACTGTCTTAAAATTTTTGCCTCTAACATTGAAAAAAAAAAGTTCTGTATCTGTTTACACACAGTTGTGCTATGTTCTGTTGATTCACAAGACATTGAACACGAAGTGATTCCGCAATAGTCTCAAGCTCTATGTCTAGGGTGTATTTAATAAAGCAATACAAGAAAGGCCTAGTATCTATACAAATGGCACTATTTTCAGTAAAAATCTCAAGTAGTTTATAAAAGTCTCCTTCCTACCAAAATGGGTTTCAACTCCCATCTCCTAGAATATTGATCCTAAAGAGAGAAAAAGAACAAATAATAAAAAAAGAGAACTAGAGAGCTTAGATTAAGTATTCATTCGGATTCTTATTAAAATCTTACTCTGTATCACACAGAACCTTAAAAACTGAGGATAAATAGAGAACAAATACGTACTTTCCCACTTCCAGGTAGAGAAATACATTGCAGTGTGATAACTTTTGAGCTATGAAAAGTGCATAGCACACTGCTGAAGCACACAAAAGGAGCACTACTCTAACTCTGACAAAGAGTTTACAGGCCCTATAGTTATCAATCAAAATCCGCCATAAAAGTTGAAAGATGTAGATCCATGTATGGTAAAAATATTTTATCTTATTTGAACGAAAACATAAGAAAAGATAATAAAATCTCTCAAATAAGACATGGGACAGATCTTTTAAGAATAGAACAATTCTGTATATAAAAAGAGTTTCCAGACTAAACAAAAACTTCAGTTATGCTGAATAAAAGCTAACATCAGTTCCCTGTTAGTACATCAGTCCATTAGTTATCAGCTACCAGTTAGTTCATCAGTTAGTGAAAAAGAATGAACTATCTGTAGCAATTACAGTTTTCTCTGATTTTTGTAGCCATGTACTCAGAGTTTTGCTCATATCTATTGGTCATAACAGTCATGTAGCCCTGAAAAGGGTACCAGGAGGATACTAAATATAGTTTCTAGCTAGGTAAGCATGAAATTCCAGCTAAAACTCTTGTTATATTGCCAAAGGGGGACTAAGAGAAGAAAATTGGTGGACATATGGCTGTTTTCATTACATTGTCTTACTTTAAAGTCAACTGGAGACCAAAAGAGGCATTGGATAGGGGACAATAGGTAAACAGCACATATTCATGAAAAGTACAATACATAATATTTTTCTTTATAAACTCAGAAAATGTATGAAATGTATAAACCTCTGAGATTATCTACAAGCACTAATGTGAGATATACAATTTGTAAAAGTAAAACTTATTCTAAATCAACTACTTTCAGTAGCCAAATATCCAATTATTACTGAACAAGGAAAGTTTTTATTGTTTGTTTGTTTGTTTTTTCCTGTTTGTAAATGGCGAAATAATTCAGAATGCATTTCAGGGCAGTCATTGTGACATGAAACCTTGTTCCTCATATTTGGAAAATGTTAGAAGCTTATTTAGAAAAATCAATTGATAATTGAGATTATTTTAAGTCCTTTATCTTTTAAAAATCAAAATAGGTTTCTTTTTTAAATTATAACTACCAAATACATTTACTAGATAAGCTTGAATTGTGAGAAAAGTTATAAAATTGTGTTAATCTTGTTTAGGAAAGAAAAAAAAAATGGAAGTGTAAGTATGTTGAAAGCCCAGAGTAGCAATTTTGTATTCTGTCAGCAGAGGTATAATCTTTTCTAGAAAATAAGAAATTCACGGAATTAATGAGAAGTGTAATACTTCACATAACAGAGAAAGTTTCATGAAGAATACAAAGAGAGGTTTATTTCCTTGCAGCTGTGGCAAGAATAGTGAACTTAGACAATGAACACCTACATGTGATATTTAGAGAGATTAAAAGAGACAGTTATTTATGTGTTTAGTGTCACATTTATTTCAAAGTTTATAGTCATGGGGGTGGAGGAACAGCAGGTAGAATTTTAAAAGGAGAGGGAAATTGAGTACCTTGTTCCTTCTCCACTCTCTTGTAGCTCTTTGAAATTAAGAAACTTGGAGTATCTAAAATTTAACTTTCTTAGATCTTCCTTCCATTTTTCATCCATTTCAGAATGCGTTCTGCCTGACTTACCGGATTGTGCAGAGATAGAGTGAAATTATGTAAAGTGCAATTACACAGGTAACATACTAGCTACAGAAGTGGTGGTGGCAGAGGCAGTTTCTAATTCCTTTTGATAGCTATTTTTTATTGTAAAAATATATAAAGCTAGCAATAAAATAGTCAACAAGTACTTACTATCTACTATGTGATAGGTACTGGATGCCTCAATGGTATTGATGGTGGTGATAGAAAAGGAAGAATAGGGGGAGGAGGAGGAGAAAGAGTAGTAGGAGGAAGAAGAGTAGGAAGAGGAGGAGGAGGAGGAAGATAAAGAGGAGGAGGACAAAGTAAGGAAATACTAAAGCAAGGCAGTTATACGACAGAGGACCAGAAACATATATGCTTCAGAGCAGTGGTTACCAAATCTGGATCTTGTTTTTTAATATTTCAGATGCCCTGTTTTCTATTATTATAAAATTATTTAAGTCCCTATTATATTAATAATAGGCCCATTGGGTGCTTTGCTGTTTACCATTCAGACTTAACAGTAACCCCACATTTTGTATTTGGGAAATTAGCTCTTGCTAATAGCACAGAATTTGAGCAGAACATTTAATCAGTTGTCTTGCTCTCCCTTGGCTAATAAAAGTACATGAACCCAAATATACTCCATGGTGTATCCTCTCCACAGCAGTACTGAGACCACACTTTTAGTGCAACAGAGGCTACTCTTGAAGATTTCTTTTTCCAGGCTTTTAAGGTTACTCACATTGCAGGTCATTTCTGTGAACTTTTCAACTGTACAATAGAAAACCTTTTACCTAAATTTAAGAAACTCAGATGATCATGTCTCAGGTCAGTCCTCACTGATTCTGAACCTCTAAACAGCTTTTAGAAATCTACATATTAAGGAAGTTCTACAGGTGATTCTTAGTAGCTAGCCAACACCTGGACATTGAACAGCATTTGACGATCAATTACTTAGAGCCTTGCTATCCAAAGTATGGGACTGGCTGTATTGGCATCACTTAGGAACTTGTTAGACCCTCAGGTCCTATCCTTAAACAGAAAATTCATTTTTCTAAGATCTCCAGGTGCATCTCATGCATATTAAAGTTTCAAAATCATGGGGGATGACACCTAATTTTTTAAAAAATGTATTTAGTAAGGAAGAGGTTATAAGTCAATGTGTAAGATGTGATTTTAGAGGCAGGAGTGTTCTTAATGTATAAAAAAGTTCCTTTCTATAAAATAGCTCATTTGCAATTTCTTAATATCAATTTTAGATAGCTAATATGCACCATGTGTTTAGAGATTTATTTTTTAGAGAAAATGGAAAATGGTAATGGAAATGGAAGTTTCTCTTACCTGTGGTTATAAGAAACCTTGGAACACGGGTCTCAAAGGCTTATGGAGAAAATTGCTACATCTAGTGTTGCCTTGTGCCACTTTGAGACATAAGGTAGAAAAAGATCCAAATCTTTGAGTGGCCAAATAGGGTAGATTCGACCTATAATATTTCAATAATGGTAAATAGCTCAGATTTCAAAATATATATAAATTTCTTTGAGGTTGAAAGAAACGTATGCTATATCAATGTGAATAGACTATTTACAGAAAGGAGGAGAAAAAGAGGGCAAACGTGAGATGTTTCAGCTGATAGTTGAACTTACATTTAAAAGAGACAGAAAATTTTCAAACTTCAATTAGGCATAATGCAGAAGCAGTGTGTTAAATAATTGTTGAAGATAAAACAGATGAGTGTTTTACAATATCACATATAAATTTTATCACATTGACAAAGGGAATGCTTGCCAGAATTTCAGTTCAGTTTCAGAATTAATAGCAGGAAATGGTATCATGGGGTCATATAACACATTTAAGTAATTATTGCAAGTGATAACCTGGTTCTTTGCTTCATCGCATCCCTACTTGTGTTAGTTTCCTGTGGCCACTATAAAATATTACTACAAATTGGGTGATTTAAAACAACAGAAATTCATTCTTTAATAGTTCAGAAAGCCAAAAGTCGGAAGTCACCAACCTGGAATCGTGAAGGAAGCAGGGTTGAGCAATCTCTAGCAGACTTAGGGGAGAACCTGTTCTTTGTTCCAGTTTCTCATGGCTGTTGGCATTCCGTGGCTTGTGGATGCATCCTCTCATTTTTGAGGTCAGCATCGTAAAATTTCTCTCGCTCTCTTTGTATCACCTCTTCCTCTGTGTGTGTGTCAAATTTCTCTCTGCCTCTCTCATAAGGACACTCGTGATTGCATGTGGGGTCTACCAGGAAAATCCAGGATAATCTCACCATCCCAATATCCTTACTTTTATCACGTGCACAAACATATTTTTCTTTATAAGGTAACATGGACATGCTCCAAGGATTAGGGCATAATATCTTCGGGCCATTTTTTCAGCCTAGTACATGTGTCTTCCATGTAAGAGCTGATGAAAGAATATACCATGAATAAAGTAATGTTTAGTTTGTAAACAGCCATATATTAACATTTTGCATTGATTAGGAAGGAATATGAAGGGACATAATGACAGTTCTAATAACTATTATCTCATTTAACACAATCATGAGATCAGTGCTCATGTCTTTATTTAAATTATAACATTTAAGTATCACAAATATTAAGCGTCAGAGATATAATTTAAAGCTGGGATAGATAAATAGATAGATTTTTTAAAACTCTGTCAACTTTCTTACTAACTATAACATCTAATTTTTTCCTTCTAAGCACCGGTATTTTATTATGACTAAAGGTAAAAATAGTTTATAATTGCCTGAGTAATTGTTTCAAAACATTTCCAACACTCTCTGAGTTTGTGCACACACCAGAAATAAACCATAAAATAATGTTTTGTTTAAAAAATCAACTTTCTTTAAAGCCAACTTTTTACCACCATAAATATAGGTTGAATGATGAAAATGTTTCTAAATAGCTTTGGTTTATGTTCTGACAACTATTCATGGTACACTTTTCATCAACCAAGTACATGGAGATGAGCATTTATCCAGTGTTATGTGACTAGAGCTTCTTTAATGTCATTTTTATGTAGAACCTGTATGTAGCTAGTAAATTGCAAAAGCAAAGAGTGAAGATCCATAATATGTTTGGAACAAGGGTGGAATTATTGACAAGGGAGCATTGCCAACGAAGATATAGTTATGAGGATATATTTCATGAGTTGGGACCAGAAATGATTAAAATATTACTTATGTTCTATGATCTGGAGATATTAAGGAAATGACTGAGGATGGTAGGGGGGAGTAGAAGTGTTTGATGGTTTTCTGGATATATTTTATTTTATCAGTCCAATATCTGGGCACACTTCTATGATGGACCCTTTTGTATGGCAAATCTAACCGTGTTTTGAGTAGCGTTAAACCCATCCATAAAAAGGGCAGTAGTGTTACTATGACTTTATCAATCAATTGCTCATTTTCCTGGCTGTGACGATTGGCTCAAGTATGTGACCAATTCAGCATCTTCTCTGGGATTTTGGCTATATCCATCAGATTGGCTGCCCAGTGCTTTCTTATAACAGATACTCACAGCATTTGAGGACTGCAAACATATTCTTTGCAACCAAGCTGGCCTGAAATTGGATTCAGCTACAACACACCATCAAAATTACCTCCCTTATTCACATCAATAAGTAAGTAACAATCTCTTTAGGGAACTTGTGAGGTATCAACCTTTTTCATGTTTGCTTTCCTGGTTGTGAGAAGATAGTCATAAATTCTAAATCTTTCATACTTTTCAAAAGCCAACCCTGATATGAAACCTTTAGTGATCACTACACCTGATTAGGTTATTGTCTTCATCATTCCCCTTGCAATATTTCATAGTAAAGTGCTTATTTAAATTTGTTTTGTATTATATTTTGTTCAATTTTCATAATATTATCATATCATATATGGCAAGTGTGTCACCTATTATATAATACTAAATATTGTTTTTACATTACTCACGTTCAAAGATTGTTTTATATCATTGAAATTTAATAATATTCATATCCTTCTGGAATCTTGCACAATGTTGGAACAATAGTGGAAATTGAGTAATGTGTTTATTCTAGAAATGAACATATGGATAGATAAATCATATGTATACATCTAAATAAGCAATATTAGAATAGTTCCTTAGATAGACTTACACTGATGTTTCTTCCTTGCATATTATTGACAATGACTAATCTGTTTGCATGGAATATATTTAATATAAATTGTCACTGATGGTGGAGTGGTCTAAATATTAATAGTATCATTCCAAAGTTGATGTCCGCCTGGAATCTCAGAATAGGAACTCATTTGGAAATGGGGTATTTTCACATGTAATTACGTTAAAACAAAGTCATACTGTATTAGAGTATGTCCTAAATCCAGTAACTAGTGTCTTTATAAGACAAGGAGAAGAAACACAGAGACCCAGAGTCACACAAAGTGGAAATCAGGTGAAAATGGAAGCAGAGATTGGAGCGATGCAACCACAGCCATAGAATGTGACAGATTGCCTGGAAACACCAAAAGCTAGGAAGAGGCAAGGAAGGCTTATTCCACAGGACCTTTAAAGGAAGCATGATCCTACTGACATTTTGGTTTCAGATGTGTATCCTCCAGAACTGTAAGAGAGCAAATTTCTGTTGTTTTAAGCCATCAGTTTTTGGTACTTTTTTACAGTAGCCATAGGATCGAATGTGGATAGGTCATAGTAAGCTTGAGGTATTGGATACAAAATTAACCAGAATAATGAGTTGACCAAAAATTCACAGAAATCATCACTTAAGAGAGGCAAATCACCAGAAATAAAGTGGAAAAAATTATAATTAAATGATTTAAAAACCTCTTAGGCATGGCCTGGATTCAGTATATATTTGACTGAAACTCTCACACCTATTCATCAGCAGGCAGGCATGAGAATCCATTTTCAGAATGATGACCCTGAAGCACCCTATCACATTAGGAAGTGTTCCATCATCCCCACTTCAGTGTGTTTGTTGAGGCAAGAAGGCGGAATAATTTATTTTAGGAAGATTTACAGCCACAGAAGTTGAACTAAAATGGGTTTTTTTCTTAAAATTGAAGTTTTCTCTAAATCAGTGGTTATTGACCTTTATTATTTTTTGTTCTGGTCAAGGACTCCTTCTGAGGACCCAGACCCCCTTCCTTGAAAAATACACATCTGCACATATACTTTTTGTCTATTAACTCTTCATTTCAAGATGACCAGAAATTCCCTGATAGGAATCTTTATATATTATAGGGTCTCTAAGCATCCCTACTGGAGAATATATTAATAGCAAATTAGTAAATCAGCTTTGATCTCCAAATTTGTAGATAGTATTCAATGTTTCTCTAATTCATTTAATTCATTGATGCTAAGAACAAACTTAAATGTGGTCTTGATTTATTCTCAGTCTACATGAAGTCCTGGCCCTGTGTTGTTTTTGTAAAAAATGTAAATTGTTATATTCTACAGAAGGTAAGCTAACTTCAAGAAGTCTGTATCACACAGAAAAAAAATTTAAAAAGTACAAGCACAACTTAATATTAGGTTGGTGCAAAAGTAGTATTTCCAGCATTTATCCCAAACATTATAGTGAGTAGATTCTTTGCAGTTTTACACTCAGAATTTATTGTTTCTTCCTGAAGGGAATTGACTTTTAATAAAGCACATTATCATCTGATGTATTAATAGATTCTTCATCAAACTTTGGTTTTAACGAAGGGGGGAGGTCTTAGCAGAATCTTTTGTATTTACAGCTTAGCCAGATATCTTGGTGCAATGAAAAAGCATAGGAATTTCAAAGGTACTAAACAACCACTTCAAGCCCTAAAGGGAGGCCCTTCTGTACATTTTCAATCTTTACTTTATGCCCTTGTATTGATAAACATTTCTCTAAAATTTTGATATTTAGCTTCCACATATGAGTGAGCACATGTAAGCTTTGTTGACAAGTCTCTTACCTGATTGCTTAAAAACTCAACATATTGGGAACAAAACAAAATGATTTCTGAAATTTTACTGACATCATTTTACCATTTATCAATTGCTAATATGGTGATTTGGTACAAAGAAATACACACTACGGAAGAAAAGATTTGATTTGAATGTTCCATGCAAGAGAATACAAACGACAAACAGAGGGCCAAGAACTGAAACTTTGAAAGCACCTAAATCACCATGGAGCTTTTTAAAGTTACAATAATCCAACAAAGAAGTTAAAAGATATAACAGAAGATAGACACAGAGATAGATGAAATAAAAGTGCTTGAAATGCTCTGATTACCCATAGCTCACATTTTCTAGTCTAATTCTCCATTCTCTGTATTAAAAACCTCATTATTTCTTTTTCCCTTTCATCTTTGCTTTGCTTTCTATATTGTCTGATGTTGTTTCCCAGTTATGATTTTAACTTCTGAAGGCCCACAATCCTTGAGTCATAGGTGCTTATGTAGCCTGTTCCAGATGTGCCTGTCTAGATGAAAAAACAAAATATTTTCTGCCTTATACAGCATTTGCTTAAAATATATAGAAGTCTGAATAATTTTTTTTTCCTCTCAGGTATATCTTAAATCTTAAAAAGTCAGTTCCTAGGTGCTAAGGTAAAAGTGCCTTTTAAGATATTTGTCTTGACATATGGAAAAATCCTAATTATTCTTTAACAACTTTAGAAAACTCCATATCAACTCAAAAAGTAGGCACTCAGGGAACTTTCAAGCTTCTTCCAGAAATCTATTTATACCTATATTGTCTCCCTCACTTCTTTGCACTCTGTTTAATCAATTTACCTGTTATTTTCTTACTCCTGAAATAAAAATATTCTAAGCAATGCTCATGTAATTTCACTGTACAGAGTATGGGTCAACTATTTTGTTCACTAAGTCTATCTTAATCTCCACATATTGATCATTTGCCTAAATGATAAACCTAAAATTTCAAAGAATTAATATAAAGAAGTTAAAAATATTCAGTTGATGACATATGTTCACCATTTGCACTTTTTTGTTAAGAAGAAATCCAAAATTTTTTGGTTATAAATTTTCATCCCATAGGTTTTCATTATTATGAAAGTTAATAGTAATAAGTTTAATTACAGAATTTACATTTAGCAAATCTTACTTCTGTAGAGTTGTATTTCTTTTAGAATTATTCTAGCCCACACAGTTATCTAATTATGATTTCACTATAAAAGTGTCCCCCAAAAATGTCCCCCAAAACCATATTTACTTGTTATGGATAATTCATAGTTTTATTTTGAAAAATTGTCTTTTTAGTTGAACTCTAGATTTTTAAAAAGTATTTAAGATTAAAAGTGAACTTACTCCACTTATACAAAGATATAAATTAACCCATAATCCTGTCATACATATAACTGGGTTCATATTGCTCTGTGTGTATCTCCATGTGTGTGTTTATGTCTCTGTGTGTGTGTGTGTGTGTGTATTCCTATGCAAGTGTACTCCCTATCCTGTTTTAGTACTGAAGTTAATGTTGCTTTAAATGTTTCCCTTGTTTTAAATGATCTATGGGCCTTTTTTGACTTGAGTAATCTAGTCTTCTCACAGAACTCTAAATGAGCCCTAATGAATAAAAACTTATCCAGTATATCCAGTATTCTGATAACTTTGGTTTGCTGATATTCTTCCACTATAATCAGGAAATAAAGAAGAATTAGGTCTCAAGGAAAATATTATCAAATCCGCCATTACATGTTCTTGACAAGACTCAAAAGAAAAAATATCATTAAAAATAAAAAGACATTAGAGTCATCAAAAGCCATTTAAAATTATTCTTGCTTACTTTGTTCTATACTTTCTTCTCACATCTGAGAAACCATTTTAATGTCATAATCAGAGTAGCAATGCAGAAAATTGATACCAAAGTATGTGTAAAGTCTATCTTTTAACTTTTACATCAAGGTGGAAGTCATTTAGAAGAATGTTTATAGTTCATCTGTTGATTAAATGTCTCAAAAATGAAAAGAAGGTAGGGAGAGAGAAAGGGAGAGAGGGAGGAGGAAGGTAGGTATGTGGGAAGAATGACAGATTAGTAAAGGCTAAAGAGATGGACTTATTCAAAATAAATCATAATTAGTGGGATTAATCAAAGATTTATCTTTAATTAGCCATGATTTAATGGTACTAATCAACCAATTACATTTAATAAAAGGGAAATAAAAATGTGGAAATAAAAAGGTAATGGAGAAATTATAGAAAATAAACTATATAACATGATAGACATATAATTAAAAGAGAAAAAACATGCAATAGTTAATAGGATCCTTAAGTTTTAAAGAATATCATGAAAATGATTATAGCTTGTTTATGTTCAAATCTACATTATTCTGAGATTATCCTTAAATACATTTTTCATTCCAGATTGACTCTTTCTAGCATGTAGATAATTTCTAGCTAGCTTTTTTTCTCCAGTGTCTGTGATGTCATTTGGTAGACAAATAAACTTATGAAATGAAAATTGATTTTTAATATTAGCCCAAGCAAAATATAATTTAAAAAGATAAATAGAGAAATGTGGACTAATAAAGTTATCAAATATATATAAATGTAAAGATTATCCACTCTTTGGAATTCTTAGCCTTACAGTTTCTCTCCCTTAGTTAATGAAGGTTAAGTCTGTATGTGATTAATTCTCCAAACTATGGCAAATTTGTATGTGTATTTGTGTATAACCTTTATTTGTATAAAATTTGACTGAAATCCAAATCTTACCTCATTCTGGAGGTCTCGGATCATTTTGCTCTTCCTTTCCACTTCAGTCTTTAAAAAATTAATCTAAAAATAAATAGAATGTTATGTAGACAAGTTCCAAACTCATTTCTGTTGCTTCCATATTTTTTTACTATTGTGAAGAATAATAAAGTGATTAAGATTATCCCTTTAAATTTTTCATTAAACAAAAGCTTCATTATTTAATTCACACAGATATTCACTTATTATATAAAATATGCTTTTCTTATATAAAAAATTCATTTTTTTAAATTGAGAAACCATGCACATTATGACTGTGATTCTCTTACCTGACTAAACCTCATTATTTAAAAATGTGGCTCTTTAAAAAAAATAGATTCCAGTGTTGGGCCTGGGAATCTCCATTCCTAAAACACTCTCCAGGTAATTTTGACTTGTGGCCAGGTTTGAGAGCAATTGCGTAGTGATATTCCTTATCTCAAAAGAATGGAACGATATGAATACTCTACCAAATAAATCATAATATCTTCTCTTGATTATGTATTGTCAGGATGTGTAACCTTAGACCAGTTATTCCAACTATATTTGCATGAACATAGCTTTGCATGCCTTGAGTAGTTTGAAAAAAAGGCAGCATAACACGGTGGTTTAAGATTTTTATGGAATTTATAATCTTTATAGTCATTGAGAGTTCACTAGTCACTAAAACTAGTCACTAAGAGTTCATTATGATTAAAAAATAACTGTATGATAGCGAATGAAACATTTAATTTCTCTAATTTTTAATTTTTTGGTAGTCCCATTTTTTACCAAAAAAAAAGATATGGGTAAAATTATTTTTACTAATACATTTAATTTATCATATTCAAAATATCATTTGGGCATGTAGTGGATTATAATTTAGATCCTTTTTTAACTAATGTGTCCTTAAAATCCAATGTATTTTGTACATTTACAGCACATATCAATTTGGACTAGCCATATTCCTAGTGGTCAATAGCCTCACGTATTGAGCAACATAGTCTTGTAAGATTCCTGGGATGTTAAAAGAGACTCATGATATGGGTTATCTCTAAAGACAAACTAAGTCATTGGATTGGAAATCAAGTTTAGGAGGAAGGATAATTTTATATATATATATATATATATATATAGAGAGAGAGAGAGAGAGAGAGAGAGAGAGAGAGAGCGAGAGCTTTAAAAAATGTTTAGTTCTTGAAATAAAAAAAAATGTTTAGTTCTGAAACATTTCAAACATAAAGAAAAAAAGGAATACGTAAAATGCCTGTGGGCCAACCCCCAATATTAACCAAATATAAATATTTTGTCTAATTTTTTCAGAGCTTTTTGTAAATAAAATATACATACTATTAAACCTTCACCTAATTTTCTTTCCTTTCTTCTCCCCAGAGGTAACCACTATCCTGAAGTCAATGCATATTTCTATATATTTTATTTATTGTGTATGCTCCCATGAAAAATAAATACTATTACTTCACATTAAAGTTTGTATAAATTATGTGAAATTCAACTTTATGTTAGTGAGATTTATCCATCATTATTTTATGTAAAACCAGTTCATTCATTTTAACTGGTGAATTTGTTACAATACTAATCACAGTTGAAGGTACAAATTACTCAATTAATCAAGGTAAAAACTGTTACTATAACTGATAGATCCCTAAGTACAGTGGTTTAAATATATAACTGTATAGAGGTTACCGGGGCCTGGGGTCCAGAGGTGAGTGGGTCATGGCTGGGAAGCAGCTCCAGCAATGCAAGTATCCTTTTCGTGATTCCTCTCATTATCACCATTTTCAAGTCACTGGACATGGAAAGTCCAGGATAAAAAATATGTATAACCCCAAATTCTGACTCTAGAATATAATCTGGGCATATTAGATTTTCTTTGGGAGATTTAAACTAGGACATCCCAGAGACAACTGGTTAGTTATCCAGTGAGGTAGATGAAGGATGTCATGGAGTGATATTAAGTGATGTTAAGCCTGTGGTAAGTCAAGTGTTGTGCAAGTAATTAATAAGTGGAGGAAGTCAGTTATTAGAGGGACAGAAAGAAATGGGCCTATGGAAAACTAGCTGAATCACAGAAGACAAGAATACTCATGGATTCTTGTTTCTGATGTGTTTAAGAGCTGCAATAATTCTAGTACCACCTAACTGCCTCGTCGTATCAGATTCCTAGGCTTGGCTTTCCAAAAGGTCCATCAGAATTCTTACAACACCTGTTAACTGCCCCCCTCCCCCTTCTGGCTTGTGTAGATTCCATGCATTACCAGTCCCTCAAATGGTACTGAAAATGCAACCCAAACAATTTGGATGATGAAAGAACACACAAAACAGAAAGAAAAGACTGAGAACTCTCATGTCTATTGTTTTGGTCTTACTAATTTTTTGAGGTAAGTTTGAATAGTCAAGATATTGAGAGCAACTCAAAAACATTGGTCAGATTCATTGTCCCATTATGTTGATAGTTCAAATGATTGAAAAACAAACATCACCAAGTAGGATTTGATTCCAACCAAAATTAGATATGTATGAGAGTGCATCTCCCAATAAACAGCTTTTACATTTTTTTCTACCCAAGTACTTACTAACACCAGATTTTTTTTTTATTTGTACAGATTTGTCTTTAGTTTAAGTCATGAAGTATTACTACTTGAAGCCATCTTACTTTCGTTAATAATCTTCTCTTTTGCTGATGACATTATTTTTCTAAAATCCTTACAAATTAGTACTGTTCGGTGTATGCTATTCACAATTAAAAATTATCTTTAATTAGGAGTATAATGAAAATATATTGCAATGTCAAAACTATAATTATTTAAGTGTTAAACAAGAACAGAAAAACTCGAAAATGCAATACTTAAATATTCAAGACTTAAAATATATTCAGAACATTTAAAAAACATTAGCATTTTAGGCCATGGGTTTAGAATCTCAGCAGGTTTTAATGTCCCTAGAAAATAAGCATTCTTATAGATAGTTATTAAAGAATTCACAGAGACACAGAGACAGAAAATATCATGTACTTACACTGAATAAGAATGAAAGAACATAGTGATTCTTTATGCTTAATGAGAATCAAATTTTGAAGCTAACTCTTGGTTCAGACTAATTATGCCTCATTTAGGACAAGTTAAGCCATAAAAATTAACCAGAGTAGTGAAATGCATCCAGTGATCATTAATAGCTTTAATTATTCTGGTCACAGCTGAGAGCTCATTCTTCCTTGCTGTCTGTTACGGCTTCCCTTTTGGAACACAGGTTTGAAGGATTAGGTTTGCCACTCCATTATTTGCTTAAGAATAAAAACAAATATTCACATCTTCATAAACAGTATTTTTAAACAGAATTAGATCAAGACAGATTTACTTATTTTTCAACTTATTTTTTCAGAAATGTATCATTCTTTATATTTTTGTAAGTTAATTAAGCAAAATCACCTTTATGTTTCATGGCATTTTACTCTATGGACTTAATCAAATGCTGTGGGGATTTGCAACATCTTTTGCATAAATATGCAATCTTATATTTTTACAGGAAAAGGAATTGCAATTTGATATTTAACGAAGGGCAGCACATAAGATTATCTGCTCTTAAATTTAAAATAGCACAGCAATATTTATAGAATCAAATCCAAATTTTTGCCCAATTTGAGAGACAGTAATTACAATCATCTTAATCTCCCTTTCTTATCCAAACTTCAATTACAGTTGTAGTCTTCCTAGCCAGGAAAATAATTAGTGAATGATTTACAACAGTAAACATGTTTAAAAGATGTATTAATTTAATCTTGAGTTAACTTAGAATCTTCAAATATGGAGAAAAAAAGCATTCTGTTAGTCTTTACCAAAATTTGGAAGTGGTGGTCCCAGTACTATGAAATCCGTGTTCCCCTAGATTCCACCATCTACCAGATACACATGAAAAAATAAAATAATCATAGTATACACACATGCATTTATCTATACATATATATGTTATTCCCACATTAATTAAAGATTCTTCCATCTCTTTTTAGACTCTTTAGAACATATTACTCATTCAATTCAAAACACATTTCCCTGAAGAGGTAAGTATGATTCCTTTAAGCTATAGATGTTTGCTTTCATTGATCATGATGTATATTTTGTTAATATACTCTTGGATTTCTTTATTCAAGATTTTTACATCTACACTATTTAGTGAAATATATCTGTCTATTAGTTTATTTAGTCGTATTATCATTAACTGATTATGGAATTATAAATGTACTTTCTCATAAAATGAGATGAGACTTTTAACTTTCTATTTTCCAGAAAACACTGGCATATGTTAGGAATTAATTGGTCTTTGAAAATTAGGTAGAAGTCACCATTAAAATCTTCTTACTCTGGAATTTGGAAGAAAGGATGTATTTTAGTACATAAAATTTTAAATACATTGTTCTCTTCAAAGACTACATTTTTGTTGCAGAAATGTCACTATTTCATATTTATTTAAGATTTTACATATAGAGTTTTAAATTTGTCAGTGTGCAGTTGCTCATAATAGTTTTATTTTTTTAATGTGAATATGGTTATTTTCTATTATTTATTCAATATTTTAAAATTTGAATTTTTCTTTTTATTCTTATGTCAATCTTTCCAAAAGTCTCTTAATCATAATCTTTTCAAAGAACTAATTAGAATTTGCAGGTTTTGTTTGTTTTATATTTCACTGTTTTTTTCCTCTAGTCTTTAAAATTCTTTTTCCTTATTGCACTGAGTATGATCTTTTGCTTTTTAGCCAACTTGTTGAATTAATGTTATCTTTAATCTTTCCTGAAAAATGCATTTAAAATTATCAATTTTGACTAAATATTACTGTGGCATGTATTATTCTCAATATTATTATGTACTAAATATGTCTTAATGTCTTTTAGTGTTTCTTATTAATCCAATGGTTCCTAGAAAATATGATATTTATTTTCCAAACTTAAGGAATTATTTGACCATTTGTAAAATTTATTTATAATTGTGTTATAATAAGATTGATATTTTTTAATTTATAGAACTTCATTTATGTATTAATACATATTTCATTTCTATAACATTTCTATAAATATTCTGGATGTGCTCAAAAATATAGGTACTTTGTTGGGGATTTCTTACTTTGTATATAGTAGTTCAAAACTATCAATTGCACTTTTAAGATATTCTATGTATTTGCTTATATATTTCTTCTATCATTTATAGATTATTGTTGAAGCTACATTGTTAGGTATACAATGTTTATGATGATTTTATTTTTATTTTTTATTTTACTGGTATATAATGTCTTCCTTTATTATATCTTCATTCCTTAAATTCTATTTGGCAGGTATCAAAGGTGTTGCCAATTCTATTTTTTATTTTCATGCTATTTTGCATATATTGTCCTATCTTTCTTAAGTATGCAGTATTTTCAATTTCTAAATTTAATATGTTTGTAAATATTGTCTTACTCTCTTAATGTTAGTTATTCTGTCTCATTTTAAAAATTAAATTACAAAGTTTAACCCATTTGAATTTATTGTGATTTCTAATACATTGGAACTTTGGCCATCTTGAATTTTTTGCCTACTTTTTTTCTTTTAGTTGAATAAATCAATTTAATTTTTTCTATCTATTTTCTTTCCATTGAGTAAATCAAGTTTTTCTGTATGTGAGTTTCAATACTATGCATTCTGATTTTGTTCTCACAAAAATTGCTCCTAAGTTAAGATATATAAAATTCATAATAAAGTTTTGCTTATTTATCATATGTCCCTTTGGTTTTAGTACCTTACTCCAATCATGTTTTCTTTTCCCATTTGTTCCATGTATCCTAAGGGGAAAACTAAGTTGGTTAAGGTATTTGTTCACTATCACTCCCCATATCACTTGCAGAGTCTGCTGTGTTTATATATATTTTTTACATACAGTATTTTTCCCAAAGGGATTTTCAAAATAGTACTTTGTGTAGCAACATTTCTGAGGTCTTACCTGCCTTAACATTACCATGCCAATTTAAATGAACAGAACTGTTCAGATGCACTACACTAACACAGAGCTTTATTGTGTACTTAAACTCATCATCACTCTTGAGAAGTCTGATATCTATATGATTATTGGCTTTTTGTAGATGATCTACTCTTTCTTTTGGAAAATTGTGTAATTACATCTTTTATTTTGATATTTTTAAATTTCACTATGGCATAGTAAGACTTCTATTTATTTATGTGGGTGTGTTTATTCTGTGACTCAGATACTTGGCACTTTTACCCTGACTCTCCAATCTTTTGTTTATTTTCTATGTTCTACCTCTTCTTTTTTGTCCTTTCCTGCTGTTTTCTATAAATTTTTCAGCATTATTATCTTCTTTCTGGTATTTACATCATCTAGTGTGTTCTTTATTTTAGTTATTGTGTATTGGGTATAGTATATATTTAATATTTCCAACTAGCTCCATTTTATGATGTCTTGTTTTTTCTCTGTGTGTTGTTAATACATCACTGATCACCCAGGATATTTCTGACATGTTTAGCTAAAATTCTTAGACCATCTATTCCAATAATTCTGCTTCAGAGTGCACATGTGGTTCAACTTGTGTTCTTTCTTTTTTCTGACTCTGTATCTCAAATATATTGTTATTTTAGCCTCTTATTTCAATTTTTTCTTGGATTATTGTTTACTCTGGCTGGTCATAGGTACAGCAAAAGGACCAGAGAAAGATGGCAGCTGTCCTGGGGAGAAAATGAAAGACCCAGGATAGAGAACCTCAGAAGCACAGGGTGCTGTGAAGAGTTCTGAGGGAGATAGAGTGGGGAGTATGACTTCACCATTCCTCACTCCTTCAACTTCTCACTTCAGTAGGGCTTTTGCACTTCACTGATGTTACCATGATGACAGTAGAGGCCTGAGCTGTTGCTACTGATTTCCAGGAGGAAGGGATAAGAAGTCATACACCCAAGGAAAAGTGGGGAAAAGCAGAGGAGCAGAATGTATAGATGATCTTAAACCTACTCTCTCAAGCATCCTTCTGCAAACCTCTGCCCCAGCCAATAGCAACTCCCTGTCCCCAAGACATGTATACCTTTTTCTGTGAGTTAGCTTTCTTCTTAGGAATTATCCATTATTTTATTTGTTGGGTTGTTCACTTGTTTGTGCCAGTTCTTCGGTGCATATTTTTCTTTAACTTCTAGAATTTTTCTAGGATACATTTTGAAGGAATGAGCTAGCAATGGCATCAGTTTGTCATCTCGAGAGTAACTCTACAAATGTGCATTTAAAAAGTACTTCTGATTATGATGGATGAAAAAAGGAAGTGCTTTATTCTAGAAATGCTAGTTCTTAATAATAAGTTAATAAGTATTTGTTGAAAGAATGTGTAAGCTGCAAGCCTCTGGTAAAATCATAACATCAAATCTTGCCACTTTCCATATATTTTGAACATAAAAGTTATCTCATAGAGATAGAGAGTAGAATAATGATTACCAGAGGCTGGGAAAGGTAGTGGGGAGGTGGGGGGATAAAGTGGGGATGATTAATGAATGCAAAATTATAGTTAGATAGAATAAACAATATTGATAGCTCAACAAAGTGACTATAGTTAATAGTAAGTTAAAGTATACTTTAAAATAACTAAAGGAGTAGAATTTAAATGTTCCTAACACAAAGAAATGATAGATTCTTGAGGTATTGGATACCCCAATTACCCTGATTTGATTAGTATACATTGTATGCCTGTATCAAAACATCACATGTATCCTATAAATATATACAACTATTAAGTGCCCATAATAATTAACAATATTTTTAAAGTGTAAAAAGTCAAGACTACCATTAAAAATAGATTCGAGTAGAAATTATGAGTGTGTATCTCACACAAGAAGGATATATGTCACTTAAATTTTTTTTAGTCTATAGACATATAGAAACATGAATATACTTATCTGTGTATGTGTACATGTACTAGATGTGATTAAAATACATTTCTGTAATACATGGTTCTAATAGGTGTGGAAGATTAGATAAGGAGAAGAGAATGCTGACGGATGTTTTTAACTCCTACTCATTAAAAAAAATTGCCAAACTACTGGGTCATTAAATATGAAATGTCCAATTTCAAATCAAAAGTGTAGTTTATTATATCTCAAACAAGAAGCAGTACAATTAATCAAAGTATATGCCTAAACTATTAATTAACACAGTTTTGCCATCTTAACGGTAGTTTATTTATGTGAACAGCAAAGAAGCCTGTAGAACAAGTGATGATGAAAGCGTGAAAGGCATTTAGCATTTTCCACAGCTTGTTGAGAATTGAATATTTGTCCTTGCAAGAAGTGGTCCAAAGCCTGGAAGAAGTGGTGGTCATTTGGTGCAAGGTCTGGTGAATACAGTGGATGACAGAGAGTTTCCAAGTACAGTCTCTGTAGTTTGAGCAGTGTTGTTTGTACAACATGTGGTCAAACACTGTCTTGCAAGAGGATTGGCCTGTCTCTATTGACCAGTCTCGGCTGCTTAATCACAAGCACCCTCATCATGTCATCCAATTGGTTGCAGCAGACATCCACTATAATCGATTGACCAGGTTTCATGAAGTTGTAGTGGATAATACCAGTGCTGTATTGGTGATAAGAACACCAAACAGACACCATTAGCTTTTTTTGATAAATATTCGATTTTGGACTGTGTTTCAGCATTTCTTTATCCGCCATTGTGCTGAATGCTTGGAATTGTCAAAAGCAATCCATATTTCATCACACCTAACAATATTGTCTAGAAATGGTTCACCTTTATGTCATGACAGTGAAGAAAGGCAAACTTCCAGACAATTTCTTTTCTGACACTCGTTTAATTCATGCAGTACCCATCTATCCAGCTTCTTTACTTTGCCCATTTGTTTCAAATGGTCCGACATTGTCGGAATAGTAATGTCAAACCTTGCTGCTAATTCACGTGTAGGTTGAGATGGATTCGATTCACATCCACTACAGCTTTCAGCTCATCATTACCCACCTTGGTTTCAGGTCACCCAGGTGGCTCATTTTCAAGATTAAAAGCACCAGAATGGAACTTCTCAAACCATTAACGCATTGTGCGTTCATTAGCCTTATCTTTCCCAAACACTTCACTGATATTCCGAGCTGTCTGTACAGCATTGGTTCCATGACAGAACTCATATTCGAAAATAACACAAATTTTTGACTTATCCATGGTTTCACAAAAATTGCTCTTAAAAAAACTTGGAAATATAATCACAAGCCAAACCATGCATTTGAAAGAATGAGGATGTGCCTTCACAATAAAAATAAAACAAGAAATGTCAAAGCTAAATATCAGAGATTTCAACTGTCAAACTTAGTACTTCAGGAAATCGGACATTTCACACTTAATAACCTAATACTTTATTGAAATCGGTTCTAGAGAAGTGACTCCAGAGTGAGCCTATTTGATATTGTGTATATTTGTTTTCAGAATACATTATTATAAGCTAACAACTGGTAAAATATTTGATATTTCTGATGTCTGCATTCTATCTTTATAAACATCATTTGCGTTTTATAATATGAAGATATATTACTGTAAAAAAAAAGTTCTTTTAACAGCAGATTTTAAAAACTGTGTTCCTTCTTCTTTCTTTTCTCTACTGGAAGATATAAAGAGATGATTATAATACAAATGATACAGTAATAATGAGTATGCCTCTTATGTTACTATAAGAGCACACAGGAGGGTCCCCATGGAAAGGCACTAAATCTGTGGAAGTCAGGAAGAAAACCCAAGAGATGAGTGCTCTGCTCTGTGGTGTCTTTCAGAAAAGTCTCATTAAGTTGCCCAATATTAAGTAAAAGAATGGGCATTCATCTGTATCAAAAAAACAGTCTATTTTCTAATTCTGATGTTCACTTCCCTAGGATGTGAATAATGACCAGAGTGTTCTCACCATAAGTGTTGTAAAGTTTTTATCAGGCACTTGTCCCAGAAAATTCCAAGAGGATAATTCTCTTAAGGGGCCTATAAGCACATACAGAGAGCCTTCTAATGAAGAAAAAAGGCTCTGACTTTAAAGCTGTTTAAATTTACTAACTTCTACTCTTCATTTGCCATTCTCTGATTTCCTTTTGTATATTCTCACGGCAAAAACCAAAGACCACCAAAGTAGTCCTTTCTCATTTGTACCTTGGCCCAGCTCAGGTAGGATTTCCTTTCAAGTTGGTAATTTGGAATTTTTGATCTCCACTACGAGCTGTTGCTATAGTAATGCATACGTTTCTTAACTTTGTCATCAGAAGGGGGAATGGGTATGTATATCCGTTAACTTCAAGAGAGGAATGTGGTGTTCCTTGTGGTATTACTTCACATCACCTACCTATATCAAGATTTTCA
This sequence comes from Propithecus perrieri, assembly GCA_963574695.1. Lineage (NCBI taxonomy): Eukaryota > Metazoa > Chordata > Mammalia > Primates > Indriidae > Propithecus > Propithecus perrieri. The sequence goes on from CAUYRB010086883.1 coordinate 49,742, forward strand.
TTTCTAATTTGCAGTCCCACCAGCAGATTATTAAAATTTGATATATGTATACAATGGAATATATTTCAATCATAAGAAACGGCAGTGATCTAGCACATCTTATACTTTTCTGGATTAAACTTAAGCCCATTATCCACAGTGAGGTACCACAAGATCAGAAGAATGGGCTCCACTTGTACTCGCCATCATATTGGCATTAACTGATCAACACTAGGGTGATCACATTGCAGTAATACTCTCCAGGGATTAGGGGGATGGGGGGGTAAACCCTCAGCTAAAGGACACAGGAGCATTGTAGGGGGGAAGGGCATGCCTCTAACCCTTGCTTGGGAGAGGCAAAGACATAAAGTGTAACCATAATGTTTGTACCCTCATAATACCCTGAAATAAAAAACAATCAAAAAAAATAAAAAGATTTTCATTTTTAATTGAGGGGTTACACATTACACGCTAATTTTTTTTCTTTTTTATAGTTTAGTTTTCTAAAAAAATATAATGAATAAAGGATAATCCTGTGCTGACATCTAATCTGCTTAGTTATAATGATTAGAATAATAAAATACTAATTGTACAGATGATGATGATGAAATAGCATACAATTTTGAAGTTGCTTCCAATAGATTTTATATTCTGTTCAACAATGCATGTGTCATCTCAAATATCACCGAATAAACTGCTATATAAGTAGCATTGACATATTTCTTGCAATGAAAAAGCCTTGGAGAAATAAAATAACTTGGTTATATTCACTCACCTAAGTGATGAAGATGAAATTGAAATGGGAAGCAGAGAAGGAAGGGGAATGATGTTAGTTTAATGTCTACTATCTACTACATGACAGATAAAATTTTAGGGAAATGATGCATGTTATTTTCATGTGAATCACCTAAATATGATAATAAGGAAACTTGCAGAAGTTAAAGAGCTTGATTATGTCTGGTAAACAGCTAGTAAATTTACAGAGCTAGAAAATGGCCCACTGGGAATTTAAATTCCAAACACTCTTATTTTGAAGCACACGCTAAGTTATGAATGCCTTCAGGGAGTTTTTGGCTCAGTAGAGTATTTTGGGGAAGAATGGAAACCCTCCCTCAGGAATCAATGTTACACCATACGGAAGGCACTGCCAGCATGCTGAGAAGAGGGCCAGGATGACTCAATCAGGCCTGACTTCTTCCTCTTTCCAACTGCACATTCTCTGTCCGTGACATTTTCCATACTTCGGTATTCTAACTTTGGCTTGTGCTCTTTCAAACGTTATAGGTCTCTTCTTTTTGGATCTTAGACAGTTTGCAAAACATGCTGGAATAATCATGAGTTCATGCCCTGGCTCCTTGGCTTACTGGCTGTGCTTACAAAAGCTACAAACTTACCTTCTCTGAGTTATTCCTTTTCAGTAAAGAAACAATAAAATAATGTAGTTTTATTATGAGGACCTGAGGAAATAGCATGAGTGACCACTTGTTTTCTACTCTAACTGACATCATTTATCCTGAAGCTGTGAAAAAAACTCAGATTAAATATGTTCAGTCAAAGCAGAATTTGGATGGCACTTAGGACCGTTCAGTAGGTGTTGAGTCAGTGGGTGTTGGGTCAGGTGTTGAAGGGAGTGTTCAACATGCTGCTGCTGAAAATGTGTTTATTCTTTTATGTAACATTTGGCATCTAGAGAGCCAGACATTGGGCCGCATTGCAGGTGAACAGTGAGTGTTGCTGTGGCATAGAGAGCAGAACCAGCATACATATTCTTACAGGTGGACAGAACGGATAACAGTGAATCCTTAACACTTAACATGAAACCATCCTGTACCTGGAAAAGTCAACAGTCATTATCAGAAAGACTGTCCCCTGGAATCAGGTGTTCCAGATGACAGATTTGACTGAGTTTCAGAAATAAAATTCCATATCCTAATCGAGGTTGTTGATTCTGCCTTGTAAATGAAAGGCAGGCTGTCTGTTGTTAGAGGACCTCGGATTCCAGGTGATTGACCTAGATGGAGACTAGCTTCTGTATATTTGATGCCTTCACTATGGTTTTAGTTTCCATCAACTTAATGCTTAACATCTCTTTTACACATGTGCCACACAGAACAGCCTTGCTCTGGACAATTCAATCGTATACTTGAGTCACCCTGCCTTAGCCTCCTGACTTTCTCAGCACTACCTCAAGTCCTGGGAGGAAAGGAGTCCTTCTCCTGGGAGCACACTTTTAAAATACAACCAACCAATCCAGAGATAACACTCCCAATTGCCCCTTTTACTGAGATCTTACACATGAGACCACTATGGACATGCACTATGGTACCTTAGGGCCAGGTACCAACAACTCGGGACAGCCCCCATGCCCCAGAGCCCACCAAAGTCACCCAACCCGGCCAATCGTAAGCTTCTTACCCTGCCCCTTCTGTTCATTGCCTCATAAACCTCAATAAAGGCTATTGCCCACAGTTTTCCCCTCTCCTTCCCCCTCGTGACCAGCCTTGCTTGGAGCCTCCCCATGTGCCCCCTCACACCCATGTAGTGGCAGAGGGAACTGCAAGAAATAAACTATTTTTCAATGGTAGTCTTTTCCTGATCTTTTGGCTTACTATACTTTATGTTTTCTATTGATCCTAGAAACAAAATATAAGGTCCAATCCCTGTAAATGGTGTATAAGGTGAGTCTGGGAAATACAGCATAACTCGAGTGTTCTGCATGGCTCTCAGGAGTACCATCTCTCCTGCCTACAGTGGATATTAGTTATGAGAGCTGAGATATAAAGATCCAGGGAATATCCTTTTGAGAGAGAAAATCTGAAGAGCAGTTTGATCCTTCCTTAAACTTTGGGGTGCATCATAACCATCTGTGGAGTTGATTAAATAGGCAAATGGTGGGGTTCTGTCCTTGAGAGATCCCTGTTCACTAGATGTGGCATGTGGCTTAGTGATCTGCTTAATTTATTTCACAGTCAGTCACACCCCACAATCCGAGGGCCACTGATGTGGGGCCTGACACCAACACTCTTGCCGGACTCTCCCCCTCAGTTTCTCACCCGTAAAAGAAGGCTGGGAATTAGATGATCTCCAACAGTCAAATAGAACATTAATCTTTTCTTGGCATGAATGCTGACCCAGTATTATTCTGATCATGGTGACTGATGGTTCTTTTATTGTATTTTCATTTTTATTTTTTATTGATGTTTTTGTCCCATAGCTGCAAAGCAAAGGGCACAAAGAAGAAACACACTTACAGTAGCCTGGTGTTTTTCTGCTTTCTCAGATGTCTCTTTAAGTTGATTTTGCAGGGCCTCCTGAAGAGACTTCATTTCTTCTCTAGTTTAGTAGAAAATAGAGAGCAAAAGAGAAAAAAAATAATATAATTCTATTATTTCCTATGTACATTATGAAAGGAGGCTTTGCTGTCTACCTACATTTAGGAAACAGACAACTAGAGTTGTATAAATCCACACATAAGAAGACAGGATGCATCTGAGGATTCTGGGAATAAAGGGCTTTCTCTTTCATGCAAATACTAAAAGCAAAAAAATTGCCCTGCTATTATGTTTCATAATATAAGAATCCCGCTGTGTGAATCATCTGTGAGGTACATAATGTGTTAATTCAAATCAATATAATAATTCAAGTTGAAAAGCTAATTTCACCGACAGAATGCCCGGGTGTGAACATGCTGGTTAGAAAAAGTCACCATAGACTTGCTGCTAGCATAAAATCACTGTACCCTTCTGGTGCTCCTAATTGATTAATTCTAAAGCATGATGCTTTAGATAATTGATTAATTCTAAAGCATTATGCTTTAGACATCCTTCATAAGGCCTGAGACTTTTCATAAAAACAAAGGGAAAATAGACTTATTTCTAACTTGAGGGCTCATTTAATGGGGATAAGAAAGAAAATACATGTACATGCCTATGCATATATATGTGTCTCAAGCTCACTAATACATTTGGCCCTGACTCCGTTACTAAAAACAGAAACATTTCCCTAAATTTTTATTGCTCTTAAGAGTTTAGAATTTACTTTTTATAATAAATCATACTATTTTTCTGTGCCTTGATTTTATCACCCAAGCTGTCACTTCAAAAAAATCAAATATTAGATAAGGGTTAGTGTGTTTCGTGTGTGTGTGTGTATGTGTGTGTGTGTTCATTCTGGCCAGAGAAACTCCCTCAAAGCAATAGCAACAATAAAACAGAAACCTGTTCTAGTCTTACCAGCAGCTATTTAAAATTCCCAACATAGTACCAAAAGGCTAAGTCTGGAAATTTGGACAAATGACAGAACCTCCCACACTCAGCTTCTTCATTCATAAAATGGGCACAATGATAGAACTACCTTGTAGGCTTGTGGTCAGATTTTAGATGACATAATGTAAGCAAAATGCTTAGCACGATGTCTAGAAAAGAATTACTTAACAAATGTTAGATCATTGCAACAGCCACCAGCACCACTCCAGACTCCTATGTCCATTCTTTGTCTACTGCGTGCTACACAAACAGAAGCAGCTCTTCCGTCAAGCAGGACTTAATGGTGCCCCGAGACTCCTTCCTCTAGAAAGTCTTATGTTCCAATCTAAATTTCAAGAATGTGAGAGAGGATCTGTATGCTTATTGGAATCAATTTGGACTTTGTTCAGCAAAGCAAAATATAGTTAGAACAAGTTATAAAACAATTACAGTCACTTTGGTTTTTAGATGATTTATACTTGCTTAGGTGATGCTTATAGCATGCTTTTGCTTAAAGTAGATTTTAGGTTACAACTTCCATTACTGCCTCAACCTGGTTTCATTTATCAGACTTGTTTCACGTATGAACACTTAAAATGTGGGCTTCAGTTATTACTTCTGATATTTTCCACAAATAGTGTTTGTAGTATAATATAATGTAGTGTAATATAATGGAATGGAATATAAATATCTACATATATGGGGGGCTTACAATGTGCAAGGCATTTTTAGAAGCCTCACATCAAACCATGGCATCATATTACAGATAGAAAACTGATGAATCCAGAGGTGCTAAAATTGTGTTCTAGAGCTGGGGTCCCCAACCTATGGTGAGTTTCATATTAATAATTATTTCGTTATATATTACAATATAATAATAATATAAATAAAGTGCACAATAAACATAATGATTCAATGATTCAATGCACTTGAATCATCCCGAAACTATCCTCCCCCATGGAAAAATTGTCTGCCATGAAAATGGTCCCTGGTGCCAAAAAAGGCTGGGGACTGCTCTTCTAGGGTCTATGTGCTCAAACTATAGAGAGTCATTATTCTACCTTTATTGAGAGAGAAAAAGGGTGGGAAATAGGGAGGGAGGAAGGAAGAAAGGAAAAAGGAAGAAAGGAAGGAAGGATTAATCTACATGTTACCACTAACACTCAAATCTTCAACAAGCAGTGAATGAAGCACAATAAACTTATATTTCCTACTGAAAAAAAGTTGTAATGAAACATTATAATCATTTTAATTTAAGTTTTTGGTTTGAAAAAACTCATTTTATTTTTAAATTATATATATATATAAAACATTTCACAAAAATGAAATTATAAAACATATTTTGTTAAAATAAAAAGGGAGCCAAGTGCAGTGGCTCACACTTTTTTTTTTTTTATTTCAGCATATTACGGGGGTACAAATGTTTAGGTTACATATGTTGCCTTTGCCCCACCCAACTCAGAGTTTCAAGCATGTCCATCCCCCAGATAGTGCGCACCACACCCATTAGGTGTGAATAAACCCATCCCCTCCTCCCCGCTCCCACCTGCCCAACACCCAATGAATGTTACTAGTATACGTACATATAATGTTGATCAGTTAATACCAATTTGGTGGTGAGTACATTTGGGAAGCTGAGGTGTGAGGATTGCTTGAGGCCAGGAGTTCAAGACCAGCCTGAGCAATATAGTGAGAACTTGTCTCTACAAAAAGTAGAAAAATTAGCTGGCCATGGTGGTGTGCACCTGTAGTCCTAGTTACTAGGGAAGCTGAGGTGGGAAAAATTGCTTGAGCCCATGAATTTGAGCTATGATCAGGCCGCCGTACTCTAATCCGAGTGAGAGTAAAACTCCATCTCAAAAAAAAAAAAAAATTTGTGTGTGTGCATAAATATGTATATATTCTTTTCAAAAAAATCCCCCATACTGACATCTAGAGGCAACGTAGGGAACAAGACAAAAAATAAACAGTAAAATCTGTTAACAAAGACTGGAGAAGGTAGAGAATTCTGCAGATATTCATGGCAAGGAAAGCTATCAGGCAGAACAATGAAGTGAACACTTTGCCTTCTAAATCTCTCCATCTCTTCTCTGCCTTCCTTGTAGGTTTATTTCTTCTCATGCTCACTGCTCTCTTGCTTTAGGTGGCCCTAAATTTCTGCTTCTCAAACTTGCTAAGTTACCCTCCTATGGGAGATGATTTCTGACCTGTGTCCGCACCACTTCCCACCACAACTGGGATTTGCCAAAACTATGTTTGGTTACACTAGGGCTCTGTTTGGTACTAACCCGAAATTTTAATGGTAAAAAATCCATGTCTCCAGGGACACCTGAGATAGAATGCTCAGATGTTGAAATATTTTAGCATAAAATTTTGTTACGAGCAATCTTAAAGGGCAGTTATTTCACACGTCTTCCATCTCATATTATAAATATCAAAACGCACTCACCCAAATCACTCTACAGGAAGGCATTTCTTTCAAGTAGTTATTAACTTATATTTTCATAACATCACAGATGGAGAGCTTGACACTATTCCAGTCATTCTTTTAGTTGTCAGAGAACATTATTGTAAAATCCTTTAGTATACTGAATTTAAAATTAACTTACAGGAATCTCACTCACCAACCATTGTAAAGAATGAAATGTTATATTTTTTTTTTCTCAAGACAACTTTTCAGATATTTCAGGGTACTGTCCTATCACCTAGTCTCCTTTCTGTGGTTATGTAGTCTCAATCCTGACAGAATGTGGTTTAAAATCTCTCCATCCACCCGGAGACTCTCCTGTGAATAATATCTAGACTGCCTAAATATTTCTGAAAATTTAATACTCAAAAGTCAACACACTGTCATTCTCTCAGTCTCTCTCTCTCTCAAACACATGTGCACACCCTTTTCTCTGTCTCTCTTGGCAGAAAGACACTCTCTGATTCCTTCTCCACATAGTCGTATATGGCCACCCCATATCCTCTGAGTTTACTTGAAGTCTAGTTCCAACCACACAGAAAGACTGATTAGTAGCCTCCTGGTTATAATTCCAAGAGATAAATTCTAACTTATCCAATTTTGTTTTGGTGTCTGCCTTTGAACCAATTAACTATGGCCAGTGGTTTCACATAAAAGAAGCAAGGCTTCTAGTGGTCACTACTCCAGGTAAAGGCCGGATGGCGAGGATCTGGGGACAAGTGATCCAGAGGAGAGGGTAACAATTGAGAGCTGGACCTACAGCCAAACACAATTTACAATACACTACACTCTTTCAGACTCAATAAAACGTCTAAATTTGCAATAAATTAATATTTTTTACATCCAAAGGTGGAAATGAGATACTCAGTATCCTTCAGTTATGTAACCATGATTTCAATATTTCTCTTTTTCAGTAAACAGCAAAACATATATCAAATATTATATACTTTTTAAGAAGTTATCAATTGTTAGAATTGATTGAGTTTTCATTCTGACTTTAGTTGTATACATAATAAATTTATGCATTTTAAATCACTTTTCTAATTTTAGATAAAACTTTGAAATTGCAATACCAAAATATATGTTCCATTTAATCATTTCATTGAAAAGCTTGTTCTATCATCTGGTAATTTTTACACACTACCAATTGTATACATGATGATCTAAAAATTCTTAATAAATCTAATCAAATTTTTTCAGATTTTCCTGGGTATTTTTTCTGTCAGGTAACAAGCCATAGATAATTTAAGAAAACATCAGGCCAGGCACGGTGGCTCATGCCTGTAATCCTAGCACTCTGGGAGGCCGAGGCAGGCGGATCGTTTGAGCTCAGGAGTTCGAGACCAGTCTGAGCAAGAGCGAGACCCCGTCTCTACTAAAAATAGAAAGAAATTAGCCAAACAACTAAAAATAGAAAAAATTAGCCGGGCATGGTGGTGCATGCCTGTAGTCCCAGCTACCTGGGAGGCTGAGGCAGGAGGATCGCTGGACCCAGGAGTTAGAGGTTGCTGTGAGCTAGCCTGACGCCACAGCACTCTAGCCCAGGCAACAGAGTGAGACTCTGTCTCAAAAAAAAAAAAAGAAAGAAAACATCAGCAAACTAAGGGAATAGACTTTCCCTTATCCCCAACATACATAAGCCTGTCTCCTTATGTGTTCCTCCCATGACAAAGAGACGCTGATTTTATCGCTTTTTCATTCCATGGTCTTCACTGTTGCTATTTCTCTGTCCTTGTCACTAAGCCATTTTTTCTCACCCTGGTCTACCTTTTTCTTTCTACCCTGAACAGGGTTGGCAAAATAATTCTCCTAAAATATTTCTTTAATTTTATCATCTCCTGTGGAACTACCTCAAATGGGTTCTCTATTGCTTATCACTGAAGTCCAGTCTGGGACAACCTTTAAGAGTTTTGATTTTTGGTCCCAGTCTTTGCATAAAGATTTATTTTCTAATCCTCCTAGACCCACTCTGCCTTCTTAAGTCACTGCATCCCTCTCACTGGTGATGCACATAGATCGTGAAAAGGTCATTTCTATTTTTCTATATTCTCCTTTTCCAACCTGAAATACTCTACATGAAATAATCATTTTTGGTGCTTCTTGGTCTTTTTTGACCAGTTATTTCTTATTTTATTTTATTTTTTACCTTTTCAAGAATATAATTTATTGCTAACTATAATCCCCATGTTGTACAAAAGATCTCCTAAACTTATTACTCTTATCTAATGAAGCTTAGTATACTGTTTGACCAACAGCTTTCTAACCACCCCTTCAACCACCACAGCCTCTAGTAACCACTTTTCTACACTTCAATGCTATGAGATCAACATTTTTAGCTCCCACATATGAGTGAGATGACGCAGTATTTGCCTTTCAATGCCTACCTTATTTCCCTTAACATAACATCCTCCAGGTTGATCCATGTTGTCACAAATGACAGGATTTCCTTCTTTTTTATAGCTGAATAGTAGTCCATTATTACTACTCAAAAGATTATTTGCAATTCTCCATCACTACCTCAATGAGCCACAAATACTTGTGTAATATTAAGCATACAAGTTTTAAGAGGTGATTTATTTCAAACTAATAAAATCATTTAAATTGAAGTAGTTTTGGAAACATTCTCAGCTCAATATTTTATTCAAGCACTTTTTAATGTTAGACTTTGAAGAGAATTTCACATTCAATAAATAATAAGCATATCATTATAAATAATAAAACAGTGTCAATGCAAGACTCAATTTTATATTTCGGACAGATGCCATTGCCTCAAGTCAAATACATGTCAATGATAGGCTTCCAAATCAAGAGCCAAGGTCAGTGGAAGAGATACAGGCTGATGAGAAGGAACTTAGAATCTATTCCATACAGCATCTTTCTAGCAGCTTTTTGTTTTAGAAAGTAAGACAACATGGAAGGCTGTGGCTTTTGGGTAAGACCCAGAGAAGTTTAAATTCAAATCCCAATTAACATGACTCTCAGCAATCCACTTAAGCACTTTGAACAGCAATTTCCTATCTATACATGGAAATAATATCTACTTTACAATGTAGCTGTGAGAATGAAACAAGAAAAAATATATAAAGCATCTAGAAGATTCTCTAGTAAATGTATAACAAATGTGAGCTTGTTTCTGCCTTAAAATGTTTCGTTTTTCTTGGATTTCTCTTTATTTTTTGTTTTTTTTCATTTTGCTCAGAGAAGCAATTTCAAAATCATATGGCATTTTATAATTCATAGAGATCTATCTCATACTATATTAATATTTCCCTCAAAAATAAACCAACACTAGTAAAATGGTCCTGATTCTACTTACATTGTTAAAAAGATTACCTTATTCTTTACCACCTGACCGTTGTTATCATAAACACATTTTGATTCTGTTAAATGTGGTCCACTGAAGTCAATTACTGTATATGTTTATTGATAGGTAGACTTACTAGTGTCCATCTTAGTAATAAAGCATTAAAGACCTTTAACACTTAAATTGTGATCTGCAAAGAACATCAGCGTCACCAAGGAACTTATGAGAAATGCAGAATCCCAAGCACCACCCCATATCTACTGTATAAGAACCTGTACTGCAACAAGATTCCCTAGCGAATCACATGTACATTTAAATGTGCATGAGAAGAGAAATAAGTTCATGCATTTAGAATAAATGGATTATAGTGAAGTTTCTAAATGTAGTTCGACACTATGGCAAAAAGACTAAAAAAAGAAAAAGAAAAAGAAAAGAAAGAAAAGCACAGTCTTACCTTTGTTTCTGTCCTAATTCCAGAAGCTTCTGAACATCAGTTTTGGAGGACTGCTCATCATTTTTTAAAGACTGATAAAAATGTGGAAAAAAGAAAGTTAAATTCAAGTGAGAAATTGAGGCCCGTTTTAGTTTCTGTTCTATGGTACAATGCATGATTACACCTGGAACAGGAATGTGAAAACAAGGCATGATGGTCCTCACAGCTCTAAGATGCACACAGGAATTTATGACACCGGTTAGTATATATACTACCAGTGATTGAAAGGGGATTGAGTGCAATCTGAGCTTTCAGAGGTTAGATGGAGAAGAAACTATTCTCCAAATAACTAAATTTCTTGAGAAGTGAATATAAAATATATCTTTTATTCTTCCTTTAAAATTTTATTGTGTTCTCTGCAGGCATGTTAAACCAGCTCTGCTATAGATTTTACAAATACTGAGGAAGATTGAAAGACTCCCTGTATAAGCCAGGAAATAACACAATTGAAGATTAAACCAGTTAAAAGACATGCACCTGTTTGATCTTGTCTATTTCTTATTTATGAGTAATGTATTAGAACACCCCAAAAAATAGGGCCATGTAAAATTGCAACCGGTCTTTAAGACAAAATGTTAAGAACAAATATATATACCACTTTTGTCATTAGTATTTATATACTCTGGCAAACTCAGGATTCAGAGACCATGAATTATAGAAGAAAAGCCCCTTGAGCTTTTTCTCATAAAAGAATCTGTCCCATTAAGCCTCCTCTAATACCTTTCTTATTTATATCCAATAAACTATTTAATAGGGTAACCTGCCATTCTTGACATTGAAAGTGGAAACTAAGGGACAATAATGTTGTTTGCAGAAGAAACAACTGTCACCAGTAGGGAATTGATAATAGCAAGAAGTGCAAATGCTTTGTTTACTTAATATTTAGTTAACAAATATCTGTCATAAATTATGCAAAGACCTATGTGAAGTCATGGTGACTACCTTCACAGATTTTTGAATCTAGTATTGAAAACAAACAATTTTGATGTAGTGTGATAAGTACTATATTAGGGATGTCCTGGAGTGAACTTCACAAGACAAACTCTTCCCTATAATGACTGGCTGGGGTTATCACTGAAGCAGCTAACACACAGTATTCTGTTTATTCGGAAAGAGCAGCTTCACATATCTACAAGGAAAGCAGGAAGAGGAATTATAATTAGGGAAATGTCATTATTCTTGGGATTTACAGTTCAAGGTGTATCATGATCATATGACATCAGGCAGGTCACAAAATCAGCCTTTGACTTCCTCATCAGAAAAACAGAGATGAGAATTCTGAAAATCCTATTTTAGAGAGTTTTTGGAAAACTCAAAGGGGATAATAGATGTATGAAAGCATTTGGCAATAAAAATATGCTTACTCATTTATTGACCATCTTGTATACTCTGGGTAATCAGAAGGAAATGAAGATTAAAAATTCAGGAAACTATACTCAAGAAATAACACACAAAAAAGGACAAAACTGAGATACAGAAATGAAAAGCATGGATATGGAGATGTGGGTGAGCAAGGCACACCCAGTTAGAAGAGCTAGAATGTATTTCCTTATATTTTCCTCAGCAATATCTGAGGAAGTGGAGTATAATTTTCTGAAAATAATCTTAGTTCCTTTAAGGATACCAGAGACTAATATATCTACCCATTAGCCAACATGTTTATTAATTCCCTTATATTATCATCCCATCCAGGGGCTATGGTTACAGAAACAAATAAGACTTTCAGAGCTCCTATCTTCATGAAGTTCCATTTGAAAAGAAAAATGTACAATGGGCTATATAATTATTCACTCTAAATTTGAAACCTAGAATCATGATTTTATATATATATATATAACTTTGGACAATTCCTGTGGCCTATTTGAGTCTTGTTTCCTATACATATATGCGCACAATATAATCTTAATTTTCTGCAGAGATTACTAAGAGGATTTAATATGATAAAGCACAATGGCTGGCACAAAATAAACAGAAGGCATTTTAAAAATTGCAGCTACATTTAGTGTTATAATTGTTACCCTGTCAACAAATGTTACTCCATGAAATTATATCTTTTTGTTAATCAATTTTCCAGACTATAATTAGATGTGCTGACTTTAGGCTACTAGTAGAGAGAGACTGAGTGTCCTGGGAATATTGTAAACACTGACCACTTCTGGACACGTCACGATATACTTCCAATATTCTCAATGTGTCAGGTGTTCCATATCTCTGAGAAGGTAAAGGTATCTTGAATATTCTTTCCAGTCTTACTTACCTGATGAATTTCCACTTAATAATAAAGAGCAGCTCTGGCATTGGCTTCTATGGAAATCAGTTTCTATCCCGTTTTATCCTAGTGAGTGTTTTCCTAATGTTCTCTGCACACTTCCATCACAGTACTACTATTCCTGCACTATTATCATCTTGCTATCTGTGTCTGTGTCCTACTGGGTTGTGGATAATTTTTTCATTTTATTTCCATCTTCTCCAGATGTAATATAACCTCTGGAACAAGAGCTTGTATGCTGGGTTCAAATACTCTGTCCCCATATGTAAGCTATTAGTTTCTTAATATTTCTGTAAGTCTGTTTTCTCACCTATAAAATGAGACTAATACTAACTATACCATAGTCTTTGTGTGAAAATTAAATAAAAATTGTAGACCTTGACCATGTTCAATAAGCCTTAGTGGTTACTGACACCGTCATCTTCATCATCCTCATAAGACTAAAAAGCTAAGAAGAGTGTAGACAGTGGTAACTCGATCCCACATGGTTCAGAAACATGGTTCAGTTCAATAACTAGTAGGCTCTGTAGCCAGATTGTCTGAATTTAAACTCTGGATCCTTTTTTTAAATATAAAAAATAGCTTGTCTTCTCTAAGCATGATTTCTCATGTGTAACAAAAAAAAACACAATAATAGTAGTACCCTATAAATGTTATGAGAATTAAATCATATAATACTTGCAAAGCTTTTAGCATAAGTAGATACTCAATAAATGCAATGTTAAATCAAATATTGAAATATACTGTCAAATATTTCAGAAATTTTTCTTATCAGATGTAGATCCCATTTTTGCTTTTTCGATTACAATTTCACCATGATAATACATTTTTATAGATGACACTCTCCTTTCTAAGCCATTCACTCATTTCAGTAATGAGGTTTATTAAAGAATCTTCAGAGCTATCCTGGGGGGAATTTAAAATTCTCTTAGAGTCATCATTCTTATATTCACTTAACTCTTGGTCATAATTATATTTTGTCATTTTATGTCAAAAACACATGGGTCAAATTTATCTTCAAAGCTATGAGAAATTTGCCAGTCACACGACTTCCTCATTCCCATATCTGCAAACCACAGATTCCTGGACTACATCTCAAATCATTCTTATTTTCAAAGCTTGTATAATAATAAGTAATAACTACTATGGTCAAGTCCAGAAATGTATTAAAAACTGTTAAAATACATGTAAATCTGCTAAGGAATATCAGGTGACTGCTCATTCTTACTGCTAGGAAAGTTAGTTTTCGTCTCACCTGAAGGTTGACTTTAATTCCATCAAGTTCTCTTGAGGTCTTTGTCAGCTGACGAAGGATGGTGCTTCGCTCCTTAAAGACCTCTTTCAGCTGCTTTTCTAGCTCTTCATAGTCCTGTCTAACACAGAAAGAACAGGCATGAGAGCCCCCCAAATGCTTCTATTCAGCATCAGTCATAATCATCAGCTCTCATAATTTTAGTAAAAGCTAGATTAATTAAAATTTCAATTACTAGGATATTTTATTGTTATACTTTCATATAAAAGGAAAAAATTCAAAAACCATGCAGTTTTATAAAATAGATTTCGTTTTCCAATGAGGGCTATCCTGGCTCAAGAGATGTTCCAGGACAATACTGTACATTGTCTATACATATAATGTAGTTTATCATTTACCTCTTTGAAAATAGATATTTTTCCTGACATCACACTTTTTTTTTTGTTTGTTTTATTTCAGCAAATTATGAGTGTACAGATGTTTAGGTTACGTGTGTTGCCCTTGGTTCTCCCCCCCACCGAAGTCCGTGTTTCAAATATGTCCATCATTCGGGTAGTGCGCATTGCACTCCTTGTGTATACAATTACCCCTCCCCGCCCCCCCCCCCCCCCCCCCACCCCCCCCCCCCCCCCGGGGCCCCCGGGAAAAAGTGAGGGTGGTGGCAGGGGGGAACCAAGGCCAACACACGTAACCTAAACATCTGTACCCCATAATATGCTGAAAAAAAAAAGTATAATGAATAATAAACTTCTGGGTAATATGTTAAGTAAGAAATATAAACTTTTAACAGTATCTTAAATCAATATATAGCCCTTGTTTTTTTTTTATAATGATAGCTAATATTTTAAAGATTGGCAGATAATTTCCAAAATATCTACTGATTTTAATTATTTAAAAAAAGTTAAAAGGGGGAAGTTGAATGCTCATATCTAAGTTAATCTGGAAGTGATTCGTATTTTTGCTGCAACGTTCCACTAACACTGTTATTAACAAGGTTGATATATGTAACACATAATATTGGGAAAT
This sequence comes from Propithecus perrieri, assembly GCA_963574695.1. Taxonomy (NCBI): domain Eukaryota; kingdom Metazoa; phylum Chordata; class Mammalia; order Primates; family Indriidae; genus Propithecus; species Propithecus perrieri. The sequence continues at coordinate 64,776 of CAUYRB010086883.1, forward strand.
ATAAACTGATGCACATTATCTAAAGGAAAATTTAGAAATGTACATTATAAGCCTAATATTTTAGAATGATTTATAATCAAATTTCCATTTATAAGAATTTATTTTAAAATGAAGGACACATATCCAAGGAAAAGCATTACAATGTGTTTCTTAAAGAAAAAGAAATAGGTATTTAAATAATTATGCAAATCTATTAAAGCTTATTAAAAAGATCATGTTACTGTATATAAGAATGCTGTGTTTATGTATGTTTATGACCTACTGTTAATTTTTTAAAAGTATATAATTTTGCGTAGGTAATATTTCAACTCTATTTTTTTCTCACCTTCCATTTTTACTCTTCCTTTAAATACTTCGACAAATATTCAACCTTAAATCTCACATACTTTAGAAAGCCAGTGCTCTCTCAGAAAATGTGGATGTGTCTTCCACGCCCACAGTCTGCCCTTGCTCCGCCTCAGAAAGGATTCTCAGTGCTGGTTTTGCCCCCGCATTGTTTGGCCCCAAGTGCAGAACAGCTCTTCTCTCTGTCATTCTTGAAGATATTAACAACAAGACTGTTGTATGAGCAAACTTGTAAATGTCTGGGCATAATAGAAGGGGATTAAAGGATAATGCAAAACAGGAAAAATTCTACATTTGAGTATCAGCCATCTTATAGTTTTTTGGCATATATCATAACAGAGAGTTACCATTTACCATGTTTCTGTGAGGGTCGCATTTGCTGCATATTCCATGGGGTTGTTCCTTCCCACTGTGGCTTAATTACCCTCAGGCTGACAGTTCAAGACTGTAAACTGTTGTAACCTTTAAAAGGTACATAAATCTATTCATTAACCTGCAAAAAGACTAGGCCTAATATACAATCTTGATTATCCAAGAAGTTCACTGATGAGTTAATCTAAGAATGTTAATAGATATCAGCCACAATTATATTAGACTAATCTAGTACATTCTAGACTACAGTTGAATGTACTATATTTAGTCCTACTTTTCATTCAAAGTGACTAGAATATCATACATCAACATATTCTATGGATTGTGAATAGTTTTTCTTCATATTCCATGTTTTCTGAAACTTTTGATTTACATTATAATATTTTTGTAATTATAAATGAAAATAAATAATTGCCACATTAGGAAGGAAGGAATAAAAGAAGGAAGGAGACAAAATAGTGCCTGTGCTGAAAACCTTATCAAGGTCAGATTATTTTGGACTTGCTTGGATTCTTAAGTCACATTCTAGAAAGTTTCAGTGGTGAGTAAAAATGAAAATCGTAAGAAAAGAAAAGCTGGTGAGCGACACCTGCTTTGTGTTAATCTGGAATTGCCTGGTACCTTTTTTCAACTTTGCACAAGTACTTACAAAGCTGGCCCGAGGCGCAGGCTGGCACTGTGCCTGAAACCAAAGGGGGAAAGAACCGGTATCGAATAGGAAGGGAGCTCCACTGAGTTCATTATTTATGGGAAGCTATGGAAAAACACATTCTGGAACAGGATCCATCGTCAGAACCAGACATGCACAGGCAGACTCACGAGTGTGCACGGTGGCTGTGGACGCGGGGCGCTCGCGGCCAGGTCTGTGGCGGACACCGCCGAGCCTGCCCGCGCTCGGGTCTCCCGCGCGGCCGCCCGCCCGCAGACCTGCGTTGAGGATGAGCGCCGCGTCGCCCCCCGGGTCGTCTCCCCGGTCCGAGTAGTCTCGGAAACAGCCAAGCCAGAGACGAAGGGACCAGGCTCACATGATTTTGTAGAATTCACTAAACACATGATTATTTAGTGTCTACGAGCGCCGGGACTGGTTTCAGCGTCCGTCAGACACAGCCCCACCCGCGGGACACGCTCTGGGGGTTCCCAGACGAAGGCGGGAGGAGCACGATCGCCCACGGCGGGGGCGGCCCGCGCGTCCTGCCTCTGTGCAGCCCCAGCCGCCCCGACGAGCGGTCCCCGTTAGCCCGCCCCTCCCAAACCGCCAGAGGGTGGGGTAGAAACTAGGGAGTCCTCTCTCATAAATCCTTTCGCTATCAAAGAAACTAAAAGCAAAATACTAAACAGAATCTTCATTGCGGGACTGGCAGCAACTGACAGAGCCCGTCAGTGACCCGCGCTGCCCGGAACCCTGGCCTGGGGCCCGGCCCCTCCCTCGCCCTCACACGCAGCCAGCGTGCGGGGCAGGCCTGCCCCAAAGCCCGGCCCGGTCCCACAGGGCACGGTCATTCTATGCCTGAACAGTGCACCTGCTGTGAAAGAAATACTGCAAACTAAACTACATAAACCAGCTGAAACGAGGTTAGTAGACAGATACTGAATTGTGTTAACAGACGACCGAATATATTTGAGGAGATAAGGGAAATATATACTATACGTATTCCTAATAGAATTAAATATATTAAGTGAGAGAAGAGCATAGGGACTGGATAAACAGCAGGATGACTACAACTAAGAAATACAATTAATGAATGAATTAGTGTTGGAGAGTCAGATTGCAGAACTCTCCTAAAAGGCAGCAGAAAGGAATAAAGAGATAGAAAATACAAGTGACAGGAGGAGAGTTGCCAAACTCCAGATTATAAGGTCCCCGTAAAAAAATTAAGAAAAAGAAAACCAAGTTGTGGGAGATATTTGGATAGATCATGAAGATTAACTTTTCTGTATTAAAGAGAGATGAAAACATTCAGATTGAAAAGCTGTATGGAGTGCTAAAATGTGAGTGATAAGTGAAAAACCCAAATCAGATAACCTATGATGTAATCTAATAATTATAAGGAAAAAGCACTAAATGTAAAATCACCATGGAGAAAGAATGGATCATCAACAAAGTCAGATAATCATATTAATGTAGAACTTCTCAATACCAACAAAGCAGTAAGAAGACAATGGACTTATCTTTAAAAAATCTGTATTAATGATATCTGATTTATGTACTGAAAAATACATCATGTACAGTATACCATAAAACAAGTTTAACAAATGTATACATGAATTAACCTACTGTCAGAAGGAAGTTACAGACATTTCCATCACCCTAAGATGTATTTCATGCCTCTCTGCTGCCCATCCCTCCAGCTGAACTGGTCAAAGTCAGTCACTTGTCCATGTATTCTGTCAGTGTGGATCTGGTGGCATTTTCCAGAATTCTATACAAATGGGATCACAAAAGATACACAATTTTACATCTGGCTTCTATTGCTCAACATAATGATTTTCAGACTCATCCACATTGTTGCTTGTATTAGTACATTATTTTTGGTTTTTGCAATTTTGGTTTTTATTAACAAACAGTATACTATTGTATTTATTTATCTATTTACTAGATGATGGGCATTCCAGTTTTTTAGTACTGAGAGTAAAGCTGTTATGATCATTTGTGTGAGTATATGTTGTCATTTATCTTGTGTAAATTTTAAGAGGAAAATGGCTAAGTTGAATGTTAGAGATATGTGTAGCTAATTAAGAAACTGTTAAAAGTCTTCCAAATTAGATGTGCTGTCTTACTTTCCCGTGAGTAATGCATACAATTTCTAGTTGCTCCACATCCTCACTGACATTTAGTACTGTCAGTCTTCTATAATTTTAGCTTTTTCAATGCGAGAGTAGTAGAAAGAGCTCTAGTGAGATAGATCATGAAAAGAAAGAAGAAAGAAAGAAAAACAAGAAAGGAAGAAGGAAAGGAAGGAAAGGAGGGGGAGGGAGGAAGGAAAGCAGGAAAGAGAGAGGAGTTAGACACCAATGAACTGCTGAATGGAAAAAGAAAATAGTTACAAGACATGGAAGGGCATCGGCAATAATAAGAAAACATCACCAACAATTGAATGCTAATTTTAAAACCTAAATAAAATGGTTAATTTTTAGAAATGTATATAATGTCAACATTGGCACAAAATTATCTATAGAACTTAAATGAACTAATTAAAGACATTAAAATGCTATTGGCAACCTTTCCATGCTCCCTAAATCCTCAGGCCCTGATGACTTCACGGGTGAATCTTAACAATTAAAAAATTGGTTCTTACTAATCTTTGTATCCTATACTATGCAAGATAGAAAATAGAAAGAACCGTAACTGTCATTCATTTTGTGAATCTAGTGTAGTATAAAAAGAGGTAATGACAAAAAATAATTAACATTACAACTATGAAAATAGATACAGAGTACACAAAAAAAATGTTAACTAAATGAAAACAACAGCAAATGAAATAGAATAATTATAATTAATTAGGGTTTATCCTAGAAAATTCAAGATGGTTTATCAAATATAATTCACCACATTAATTTAAAAGAAAGATGTTATAAATATTTTTATTAGTGCAAAAAAAAATGAGAATCATTGGATAATATTCCATACCTTATAATAAAGCACATCAACAAACTAGGAATGGTAAAGAGCTTCAACATATTTATACGGATTTTTAAGACAAAAAAATAGGTAGGTAGAAGATAGGTCATAGATATATAGATAAATAAATAGAGATATAGATGATGGCTAGGTAAATACATAATAGGTAGATAAAACAAAACCATATTTACATGCTTATTAGGGAATCATTAGAGGCATTTCCTTTAAAATAAGGAACAATATAAGCATCTATCCAAAAGAACAAAAGACATTCTATAAAAAAGACATCTGCACTAGAATGTTGATAGCAGCACAATTCACAATTGCAAAGATGTGGAAACAACTCAAGTGCCCATCGATACATGAGTGGATTAATAAAATGTGGTATATGTATACCGTGGAGTTCTACTCAGCCACAAAAAACAATGGTGATCTAGCACCTCTTGTATTATACTGGATAGAGCTGGAGCCCATTCTACTAAGTGAAGTATCACAAGAATGGAAAAGTAGCACCACATGTACTCACCATCAAATTGGTATTAACTAACCAATACTTAAGTGCACATATAGGAATAACATTCACTGGGTGTCAGGCAGGCGGGGGGGGGGGAGGGAATGGGTATATTCACACCTAATGGGTGCGGTGCACACCGTCTGGGAGATGGACACGCTTGAAGCTCTGACTCAGGTGGGGCAAAGGCAATATATGTAACCTGAACATCTGTAACCCCGTAATATGCTGCAATAAAAAATAAATTAAAAAAAAAGAATGACCACTATGTCCTCTTTTACTTAATGGAGTGCTGAAATTTCTGGAAAATGTTATAAGAAGAAACAAATACAGAGTACACAGCCTGGAGGAAAATAGATTGAACTCCGGTTATTTTGGGGTAATATACAATCTAGCTGACTGAAAAACCCAACAGAAACAACAGACAACAGGAACTAATCAGTGAGGTCAGATATGTTTCCACTGCTTTAACTATAAAAAAGTATGTATGCTCATAAGTGTAATTCAGAAACATAAGATACTCTTTAGAGAAGCAATAGGACATTATTAACCAAGATGTACAAAACCCACAGAGCAGGCTTTGCACCTGCAACAACAGAAATGGATAGATGAGAGCTGGCCCACTGATTATTTTAAAGTGTAAACTCTCAGAAAATTAATCTACAAATAAAATCCCAATTAAATGTGAGTTAGATATTTTGAGTAACTCAGATGTGTGTGTGTTCATGTGTGTTTGTGTGTAAAGAGCGAGAGGGAAATATTTTTAGTTTTGGAATACTCATTGAATTGCATAGGTTTTAACAATTTATGTATTTTATATATTTTCAGGATACTTTGGACATCCAGACAGTTGAATCAAGCATAGAAACAAATGTATTAGGTTGAACAATACATGGGGATTGGAGCCAGCAGTAGATTATATTATCAACTAAGGGGGCCCTGTAACAAGTACCTCCCTGGGAACATGGTTCTAGTCCACTAGGAACATTAGTGAAGACAACGGAAGACTCTAGACTTGAAAGAATTAAATGCTTGGTTTGTTTTCAAACAAGGATCCACTCTTCAGAAATCTGAGTGGATTATAATAGTACCATGTGATGTTTTGCCCTAAAATAAAACGATAAACGGGAACCAAGAGCATATGCGGATAAGCAGCAAGACGGAAGTCCACAAAGCTCTTTGAACTGAGTGTGCTGAAACTAGTTCTGGTCACTGCTGACAGTCATTTGTTAATAAAGCAGGTAGGAACACAAGGTTGCTGTTTTCCTCCAACTTGCTACTTAACCTTCAGGAAGTTAAGTAATCATGTCATGGCTTGAGTGCTTCATTCTTTGGATTTTTTAAAAAGTTAATTGACTTTATTTTTAGATCAGTTTTAGTTTTATGGAAAAATTGAGAGCAGAAAGTACAGAAAGTTCTCATATAACCTCCTTTCTACTCCACAAAATTTCCCCCAGTATTAACATTTTGCATTAGTGTAGTATATTTGTTACAATTGATGAACTAATATTTAAAAATTTTTTAACTAAAATCCATGGTTTACACTAAGGTTCATTCTTTGTTTTATACAGTTCTGTGGATTTTGACAAATGCATACTGTCACGTATCAATCATTACAGTATCACACAGAATGGTGGCTCTGCCCTGAAGGTCCCCCGTGATCCCTGTGCTCATCCTTCCTCTCCCTGGGGTCCCTGGCACCCATTCAATTGTTAGTCATCTCTGTAGCTTTGCCTTTTCCAGTGTGTCAGATGGTTGAAATTGTACAGTACGTAACCTTTTCAGACTAGCTTTCTTACTTAGCAATGTGTATTTCAGTTTTCTCTGTCTTTTCATGGCTTGATAGCTCCTTTCTTTTTATTGCTGAATGTACAAATAATACCCTTTGTGTGGACATACCACGGTTGCTTACCCATTCACCTTGAAGGACATCTGGGTTGCTTACGGTTCTTGGCAATGGTGAGTAAAGCAGCTCTAAGTGTTCACGTGCACATGTGTGTGCACATACGTCTTTAACTCATTTGCATAAATCCAAGTGAGTGCTGTGCTTGACCACGTGGTAAGATTAACTTCATATGTGTAAGAAACTGCCAAACTGCTTTCTTGAGTGGCTGTGCCCTTTCGTATTCCCACCGGCAACAAATGAAGCTCCTGTCGCTCCACCTCTTTGTCAGCACTTGGTCTTGTCGGTGTTTTGGTTTTTAGCCATTCTAATAGGTGTGTAGCGATGTCTCGTTGTTGTTTCATTTGCGATTCCCTAATAACAAGTGATGTTGAGGATCTTACCCTATGTTTATTTTCCGTTGATAGATCCTCTGTGGTGAGGAAGATGTTAAGACTTTTGCCCAAATTTTCATAGGTTTGTTTGCTTTCCTATTGTTGAGTTTTAAGAGTCATTTGTACATTTTGGATGTGTGTTTTGCAAACATATTCTCCTAGTCTGTGGCTTGTCTTTTCATTCTTGTAAGAATGCCTATCACAGAACCAAAGTGTTTAATGAAACCTCTATATCAATGATTTTTCTGTAATAGATTGTGCTTTTGGTGTTGTATCTAAGAACTCATTGCCAACCAATCTAGACTCAGCTAGACTTTCTCCCATATTATCTTCTAGAATCGTTATAGTTTTGCATTTTACATTTCATTCTATGATTCATTTTGAGTTTATATCAATAACACTTCTCTATGGATATTTCTGCTGGCATGGTATTATTTATCTAAATATATTTCTAATCAATTCCAAAAAATCAGTTAATAAGTTGCTATATAAAGTATTGAAGATGTCAACTTCAGACAGATTACTTTTAAATGTTATGAATGAAGGAATTTTAATATTGTCCACAACATGTTAGAATATTTCTATTTGAATCCTATTCCAACAACAGAAATAAGTTTAAAAAATAGATCTGTATAAATTATCAAATCCAGGGTAAAGTATGACAGTCTCTTTTTTTCCGTATTTGTTGAGCTTACCAGAATACTAAAAGTGTTCTAAAACGTCTGGGTAATCTGCGTGGATAATATGCCCTTGTCAAACAACATCCTGCACTGATTTTACTTAGGATTGTAAAAATTCTACCAAAAATATCTGCTCCACTTTTTCATTATAATAACGTATGTGACACAAGTATGCATGCAAGAGCAAAGTGTCTCTCTGTGGGGGTGCAGCCATTCTTATGAACGGGTAGTATAAACTAATTCTTCAGCTAGCTGCCTGATTGACAGTAAAGTGAGTTAGACGACTGCTCATGATTCAGAAAACATAATTAGTGTCAGCTGACTTTCACCATTATTAAATTTTGCTTTAAAATTCTACATTAAAAAAGAAAAATATGATCAAAGTATGATGAAGTTATGAAACCATTTATACTTTGAAATTTCAATGCTTCTAATTATTCTTTGAAAAAGAACTAGGCAAGATCATAGAATCGTTGCACTAATGATCATAAATCCTGCCCTGAATTAGAACAGAGCATCCTACCCTGTTCCGGACTTTTAAACTCTTTTGTGGCTGTTTATCCCCAACTTATATTTGAATTAATTTGATAAGAACTGACATTAAGCACATGGTTTCATGGCATTTTGAGTTTCTTTTTCCATTCATCATACTTGGGGAGAGAGGAAATATATTAGGCTATCTAGATTATCTCTGAGGAGTTACTTTTTTATGCTGATTTTTGAGAAGTGCATTCCTTCTAAAAGTTTATCTTATCAACCCTGTTCCTGTATTATGAGAATGTTAAGGAAACAAAAAACATTCACATTACAATAATAAAAATACTATGTGCCCGAAATCTTGTTATGTAAAGCAGTATGTTTAGTCCTTCATATGCAATCTCACTTGATAATCACATAAGTCATGTAAGTAGGTAAAATAATTGTTCCCACTCAACACACAGAGATGCTGAACATGGAAAAACTAAACTTTCCTAGACACTCACAAGGTTTACATATTATTAACCTGGTTTATGACTACTGATGTGCATCTTGATCAGCTGGTGGAGGTAGTGTCACCCAAGAGCTCTGCTGTTGGATAGCATTTTACTCATAGAAGAAATTCCTTCAAAATTGGATTCAGATCTTTCAAACCTTTTGTCTTTTTGATTATAGCTATCTTAAGAAGTATGAGGTTAAAACTAACAAATCTGAAAAAGCTATGGATGTTAATGATATATAGATATTTGCTCATTAATTGTGAGGAAGGTACTGCATTAATGTAAGATTTTAATAATAGGGAAAACAATGTGTGTGGGGACTGTGAGAACTACTATTTGCTCAATTTTTCTGTAAATGTAATAGTCTTCTACAAAATAAGTTGATCTATCAGAAAATAGGTAGTGGTCAAATGCCAGATGAGTCTTAGAGTATGAGAATTGTATCACATTGTGGTTTTGATTTGCATTTCCTTGAGGATTAGTGATGTTGAACACCTTTTCATATGTCTATTGGCCATCTAAATTTCTCCTTTTGAGAAGTATCAATTTAGGCATGTTGCCTGCTTTTTAATCAGGTTATTTATATTTTTAGTCTTAAGTTGTATGAGTTCATATATATTTTGGATATTAATCCCTTATCAGATGTGGGGCTTGAAATTATTTTTCTCCATTATGTAGGTTTTTTCATTTTGTTGATTTTTTTTTTATTTTTTGTCATATCCATGAAATCATTGTCAAGACCAACATCAAGAAGATTTTTCCCTGTTTTCTTCTAGGTTTTACAGTTTCAAGTTTTATGTGTAAGTGTTTTACCCATTTTGAGTTGACTTTTATGTACAGTATGAGATACAGGTCAAATTTAATTTTTTATGTGAATATTCAGTTTTCCTAACGCTATTTTTTTAAAGTGTGTTTTCCTTTTTTCATGGCACATTCTTGGCACCCTGCCAAAGCACAGTTTCCTGTAAATGTGTGTTTATTTCTGGGATCTCTATTCTCTCCCATTGTTTTATGCGTCTCTTTTTATGCCAGTATTATATTGTTTTGATTACTATAGCTTTGTAAAACAATTTGAAGTCAGGAAATGTGAGTCCTTAATCTTCTTCTTGCCCAAGATTGCTTTGACTATTCAAGGTCTTTTGTGGTTACATATGAATTTTAGAATTTTTTTTTTCTATTTCTGAAAAGAATGTCATTAGGACTTTGATAGTCCTGATTACTCTGGCAAGACTTCCAGCACCATGTTGAATAGCAATGGCAAGAACGGACATCCTTAGCTTGTTCTGGATTTTAGAGGAAAAGCTTTTCCCCATCAATTATGATGTTAGCTGTAGGCTTTTCATATAAGGCCTTTCACATAAGGCCTTTCTTCATATATGTTGAGATAAGTTCCTTCTATATCTATTTTTAAAGGGAGGTAAGGGGAAGAGTGCATAGTTGCTTTATTTTTTTTTCAATTTTTAAGTATACAATGTATTTATATTAACTATGGTCACCATGATGTACAAAGAATCTCTTGATTTTATATCCTTTAACCAACATCTCCCTAATCCCCTCACCACCAGGCTCTGGTAACTATCATTCCATTCTATGTTTCTGTGAGTTTGACTGTTTTAGATTCCACACATAAGTGAGATCATGCAGTGTTTGCCTTTCTGTGGCTGACTCATTTCACTTAACATATATGTAACTTGTCGAGAGGTTGTATAATGAAAGAATGTTGAATTTTGTGAAATGCTTTTTTCTGTACTTATTGAGATAATCATGTGGTTTTTGTCTTTGTTCTGTTAATGTGGTGTACCTCATTCACTGAGTTGCGCATGTTGAACCATCCTCACATCCCAAAGATAAATCCCGTTTAGTTATGATGTATGACTCCCTTAACGTACTGTTGAATACAGAGTACTGCTATTTTGTTGAGGATTTTCACCTCTGTGTTCATCAGAGATACTGGCCTATTGGGGTTTTTAATTTAATAGCAGTTACTCCAGACTCCTAATATCACATTGAGAGATTATCTTTTGTGCGTTAGGGACAATTTCAATGGGAATTATCTGTCTTTTAAAGTATAAATGGTAGATGTCACTTATAAAACTGCGCCTCATACATTTTCAATGGTACATGTTCTTTAATAGTATTTGGCCTAGTTCTTTTTATTCCCACCAGAAGATTTTGGTAATTTTTAATATACTAGAAAATATCTATTTTAAACCAAATTCTACTTCTTTGCCCCAGAATAAGATTTAAAAACTTAGCATAATTTTATATCTTCCTATAATAGGTATTCTTCTCAAACTCTCTTAATGATAACATCCAGAATTTTAGTTTCTTACTGTTGTAAAATATTCATTTTAACTCTATATTATTTAGGCAACTATACATTTTACTTATTTCTTTCATCATCATTGACTTGTACATCATTAATACTATGCATATATTTAATATTTTTCTCTGATGAAGTACATCTTTAGTAAATGGAATCTGTAGTTGACAAACTTTTGAGTCCTTAAATATCTAAAAAATATTTACTTCA
>CAUYRB010086885.1:0-205623 GCA_963574695.1 Propithecus perrieri
GCCTGAGCAAGAGCGAGACCCCGTCTCTACTAAAAATAGAAAGAAATTAATCGGACAACTAAAAATATATAGAAAAAATTAGCCAGGCATGGTGGCGCATGCCTGTAGTCCCAGCTACTTGGGAGGCTGAGGCAGAAGGATTGCTTGGGCCCAGGAGTTTGAGGTTGCTGTGAGCTAGGATGACGCCACGGCACTCTAGCCTGGGCAACACAGTGAGACTCTGTCTCAAAAAAAAAAAAAAAAAGAGTATTTAGATGAAATTAAGTTCTCCACATAAAATAAAAATGATAAATTTGTAAACAAAACTAAGAGTAACTAAGAGAATCTTGAGATAAAATGAGTAGATATAATAGAAACATCTTGTAGATAAAATAGTGGATTGGCAGAGGGGTTTAATACAAACACAATCATCCATAAATGATAGTTCTTTTCACATAAAGCTCAACACTTTTCCCTGCTTTGATTTTTAGAGACTTATACAGATTCAAGTGTGATTTCTTCCTGGCAGCTGGTAAGTGACATATGGCATAAGAAACTATTCCCTTTCGTTGACTTCAGTGTACTGTTCACGTCCTCAGATCCTTTTTTCTCCTGCATATCTCACAAGAAAAGGTGTCAAAGTCAACACATCATTACAGTATCTTCTCCTCACCCCCTCCCGGCCTACTCCAGTGTCTCCTGTCTCAGTTAATAGCAGCTCCATCCACACTGCAACACAACCCAGGAACCTGGATTCATCCTGTTTTTTCTGTCTCTCACTCTTGCATTCCAGCCAAACCAAGTCCTGACTGCTTTACTATTTCAATATTTTTCACATCCACCCCTTCCTCTCTACCTCTGCGGTTGCTGCCTCAATATAAATGATCATTATCACTTCAATTATCTCTCTCTCTCTGCTCTGACTCTAAGTCCATCTTCCACAGATCACCCAAGAGCTCTATAGCACAGCCCTGCTTAAATACAGTTATGCTTCACTTACCAACAGGGATACATTCTGAGAAACGTCCTTAGGCGATTTGGTCTTTGTGTGAACATCGTGGAGTTTACATACACAAACCTAGATGGAATAGCCTACTACATGCCTAGGCTATATGGTACAGCCTATTGCTACTAGACTACAAACCCATGCAGCATGTTACTGAACGGAATACTGTAGCCAATGTAACACAATGGTTAAGTGTTTGTGTTTCTAAACATATTTAAACATAGAAAAGATACAATATAACTATAGTATAAAAGATTAAAAAAATAAGAAAACTACACCTGCATAGGGCACTTTCCAGAACGGAACTGGCAGGACTTGTTGCTCTGGGTGAGTCAGTGAGTGGTGAGGGAATATGAAGGCTTAAAATATTACTGTACACTATCATAGATTTCATAAACATTGCACATTTAGGACTAAATTTATTTAAAAAATCTTTTTTTAATAATAAATTTACCTCAGCTTACTGCAACATTTTCCTTATAAACATTTTAATTTTGTTTTCAGTTTTTGATTCTTCTGGTAACACTGAGCTTAAAACACAAACACATTGTACAAAAATATTTTCTTTCCTTATTATTTATGAGCTTTCTTCTGTTTTTATAATGTTCATCTTTTTTTTTCTTTTCAAGCTTTTTTGTTAAAAACTAAGACACAAGCACACACATTAGCCAAGCCTCGGCAGGGTCAGGGTCATCAATATCACTGTCTTCCATCTTCACTCCATGTCCTACTGGAAGGTCTTTAGGGGCAGTAACACAGATGGAGCTGTCATCTCCTGTGATAATAATGCCTTCTTCTGGAATATTTCCTGAAGGATCTGTCTGAAGCTGTTTTACCTCTTCTATTTTTAAATTAAAAAGAGATGAACACTCTAAAATAACAATGAAAAAGTATAGTATAATAATACATAAACCAGTAACATACTTATATATTATCATTATTAAATATTATGTACTATGCATAGTTGTACATGCTCTGCTTTTACAAAACTGGCAGCATAGTAGGTTTGCTTAAACTGGCATCATCATGAACACATGAATAATGTGTTGTGCTACAATGTTATGACCACTGGGCAATAGGAATTTTTCATCTCATGGGACTGCCTTTGTACGTGTAGTCCCTGGTTTACTGAAATGTCATCATGGGGCACATGACTGTACTTCACTTGTTCTCTATCTATGAAAGAATAAAGATCAACTTCCTTAGTATGGCATCACCAGGAGAGTACTTCTTTTAATTTATTTCCCATTCTTCCTACTTTATATCTTATTTTTTGGAATTCAGCAAGTTTTGATCACTTACATATAGCAAGGCGTTACATGGCTCTCTGCTATTGCTCAAACTGTCTCTTTCTAATTCCTTGACTACATTTTACTTAGGTTTCATGATTAACTAGGAAATTTTCCATGACTCTCCACATTGGGGTGAGTGCCCACCCTCTGTATTGACAGTGTACCCACTGTATGCCTTTCATATGCATTTTCTTTCTGATTGTTGATACCCTCCATGGAAGGGCCAATATCTGACATCTTTGTAATTCAAGTGTCTCACTCAAAAAGAGAAATAAATAAAATACTAAAGTGAATCAAATATTATAAAGTAAAAATTAACAACAGCTAGCAGATATAAAGCCCTTTCAACATGTCAGACATTATGCTGAGTATTTTCTATGTGTTATGTCATTTAAACTTTACAATATCCCTGTAAGGCAGATGCTCTATGACCCTCATTTCAAAGATGGGGAGCATGAGGCCTATGGGGTTAAGTAACTGGCCCAAGGTTACACAGGTGCTAGGGCTAAAGCCAGGATTTCACAATCTGACTCTTGGGCTAAAGTGCCCACCCAACATGCTACTAGCTGATTTGCAAAATTACCTTTTGGAAATGACTAGACTATACATGCATGAGTCTATTACATCCAGTAACCAAAGCAAAGACTGTTTGGGGATATTGATCAATCAATCATTGCTTTATTTTTGTAATGCAAGGTCTTTTCACCACCACAGAAGAGTAGACTTAGCCCTATACTATTTAATCATACTCCGTTTTGTCAGCAATCAGATGGTTCACTTCCATTATCCCTACTGAAATAGTATGCGTGAATAAGTCCCTACTTAAAAAAAAGAAACAGTGTGAGGCTGGACGCAGTGGCTCACGCCTGTAGTCCTAGCACTCTGGGAGGCTGAGGCAGGAGGATTGCTTGAGCTCAGGAGTTTGAGACCAGCCTGAGCAAGAGCAAGACCTCTGTCTCTACTAAAAATAGGAAAAATTAGCTGGGCATCTTGGCACACACCTGTAGTCCCAGCTACTCGGGAGGCTGAGGCAGAAGGATCGCCTGAGCCCAGAGTCTGAGGTTGCTGTGAGCTAGGCTGATGCCACGGCACTCAGGGCAACAGAGTGAGACTCTATCTCAAAAAAAAAAAAGAAAGAAACAGGGTTGAAAGGTAGATTGCTAGGAGCAAAATTTATGAGTCAATTTATCCCCTGCCTCAGGAGAATTTCTATTATAAATAGTAAGCAAACCACCAGATAATATCCTTCTTGGCTTTTGTGAGCAGTTAAAAATAAAAGAGCAGAAACAAACATTAACCTAAGAATCCCTATAGGGAATGTGTATATATGATCAACAACTAGTCTACAAATGTAGAAGTTGAGCAATGTTGGGCAAGGCCTTGAAAATCAATTCAATCGGGAGGTTACTTAATGTAAGCAAATGTAGAATATTCTTCACAAAACTTATTTCTAAGGACTTTTGAGCTATTTTAAGATTTTAGTAAAGATAAAAATAAAATGAAGATGAAAATATTAAATCAATTTTTATCATCATATTAGATGATTTGGGGGGAAAAAAACCAGTCTTCATTGTAGTGAATCGATGCTTTCAGACACACTTCTAATGCTTCTTAAGTAAAATCACCCTCCAGAAATATAAATGAAAAACAATCACAATAGTGACTATGGGAAATGTTAATTATACAATCAGTAAAACCAAAACTTTCCTACAGTAGATGATCCTCACATTTCCAAATAAAATTCCTCTAGGAGGTCTTAAACCTATTTATTAATATTATTACACCACAACATGAATAACAGGAAAAACCTGCAGTTTTCATAGAGATCCACTCGTTATTTTGAGGGGTACAAAAAGAACTGGATTTTAGATTCTAATAGGCTTGTCAACCTGGGAAATGATGTTGATGTAACAGAAAGCCTCTAGGTACACCACCCGGCAAGCTAATCCAGATGTCACGTAAGGGGAAGGCTCACAGACTATGCTTGAGTCACATAGCTTATTGGATCAATTTTAAACACACAGCAAAAATGAAAAGGAAAGATACAGGTAAATTAATACATTTAAGTTAGGTTACAGGCACTTCCTGAATCTTAAGTCATGTTCACTTGTCCTGAGTGTCTCGTGAGCATTTGGTGCCTAAGTCCTTCTGTATTAGTTTGCTAGGGCTGCAATAACAGGGTACCACAAACTGTGGCTTAAACGACAGAAATTTATTGTTTCAGAGTTATGGAGGCTAGAAGTCTGAGATCAATTCGTCCACAGGGTTGGTTCTTGCTGAGAGCTATTAATATAAAGGAGAATCTATTCCATGTCTCCTCTCCTACCTTCTGGTGGTTTGCTGGCAATCTTTGGTGTTCCTTGGATTCTGCTGCATCACCGAATCTCTGACTCCATCTTTACATGCTGTTCTCCCTGTGTGCATGTCTGTGTCAAAATTTCCCCTTTTGTGAGAACACCAAGTCATATTGGATTAGGGGCCCACCCTAGCCCGGGATGATGTCATCTTAACTATTTATCTCCAACAACCTTATTTCCAAATAAGATCACATTCCGTGATACTGGGGTTAGGACACCAACATGTGAATTTGGAGGACACGATTGAACCTATAACACCTTCCATCCCTTTATCTACATGTGCTATTGACATTAAATCTGTCAATATATCTCACAAGCTACTGACCTCTATAATCAATTTCACATGTTTCCCTTACTTGTTTATTTCTCATGTTTTCAATAGATAAAATAGAATACCATTGGGCCAAATTTTTTCATCTACAAAATAACACAAATGGATAACCCTCTGACCTACAGCTTTTCAGCGGTTCTACCAAGTGTATGAAAATCTTGCCTTTGAATTACAATTACCCAGAAAGTCTCTTTATCTATCACTATACAATGACCTGGCTCTTGTATCAAAAGTAACACTGCTCACCAACTCCCAGAGGCAGGAAACTAATTGGCAGCAGGTTTCACATCCATAAAATCACAAAGTCTTGTGAGGCTAAAAAGCCTATTTTGTAAATGAGAAGAAAGAAGTGAGGTTGAGAGAAGAGAGACAGCTTTTCAAGAGGTTTTGATCAGTGCTTTGCAAAATACTGAAGAGTAACATGTTTCCTGTGGGTTTCCAGGCTTAGCCGTCTATTTTCATTTTGTTAAACTTGAATCTTAATATGGTAGGAACTGTGACATGCAGTAAAATCTCTGTAGTACCTAGAGAATAGTTCTTTTCACTAATGATAAAAGACTACAAAGAATAATAAAATAGTAACTATAATTCATAGCATTTTCTAATTCTTCAATATTTGGAAATCCATAACATAGGGGCAAAAATGACATAGGATGTTAATTTTTTACAACACAGAGTTTGAAATTATGTATATAATATAAAGAGAAATATAAGGTCAGGGTTTGTCATAGAAAAACCTTAGAAGAAACATAACTTTTTTTTTTTCACTTTCTTATCTACATCTCTTTCCTCTGCTCTGGAAGTCTTCCTACATTCCTTGGCCTATATTTGCTAAGTTTGTAAAGATATTAATTAGCAGCTAGCTCATTAACTGCTAAGCATGTAAGTCTGTTCTCAGCATGTTTGCATGTCAGAATCACCCATGGATGCTGGGTTCCATGGAGATTCTGGATTTGATTTAGCAGATCTGAGACTGTGCTTAGCCAAATTTTAAAAGACTTCTGCAGGTGATCTTGATGCTTAGCCAGCTTGAGAACTCCTAGTTTAATCCCTTAGCAGCTAATGCAATAAATTGAAGTTGCAGTGGAACCACTATGGAAAATAGTATGGAGGTTCCTCAAAGAACTGAAAATAGAACCACCATATGACCCAGCAATCCCACTGCTAAGCATATATCCAAAAGTAAGGAAATCAGTATATCAAAAAGATACCTGTATTTCCATGTTTTTTCCAGCACTATTCACAATAGCCAAGATTTAGAATCAATGTATGTGTCTATCAGATAAAGAAATTGTGGTACATATACACAGTGAAATATTGTATGACCATAAAAAAGAATGAAATCCTGCCATTTGCAACAACATGGTTGGAAATGGAGAACACTATGTTAAGTGAAATAAGCCAAGCATAGAAAAACAAATCTCACATGTTCTCCCTCATATGTGAGGGCTAAAATTGAAACAATTAATGGTTAGCAGAGGTTGGGAAAGGTAGCAGGGATAGGGGGATAAAGTGGGGATGGTTAATGGGTGCAAACATATAGTTAGATAAATGAGCAATATTTGACAGCACAACAAAGTGACTGTAATCAACAAGTTAGGGTATACTTTAAAATATCTAAAAGAGTGAATTAGAATGTTTCTAACACAAAGAAATGATAAATACCTGAGGTGATAGATACCCCAATTACCTTGATTTGATTAATTCACATTGTATGCCTGTATCAAAACATCATGTGCATTCTCTAAAGATATACAACTATTATAAACCCATAATAATTAAAAATAAAAACATTTTAAAAATACATAAATTGAAGTAATATAAAGGAAAAAAATGGCTCCCCCAAGCCACAAGGCTCACACTGTTCTCCAGAGCACTGCTTTCCAGAATGGAGGTCTCCGAAATTTTTGCTCATGATTCTATTATTTAAAAAACTTTGAACATACACTATCAATATGTGATTTGGCTTATTTATAAATTATATAATTGTAATACTATACTGATATAATTTAGCATTGCAAAACATATACAAAGGGGAAATTTTAAAAGATGAGATAAAACAAACAGCGGTGGACGGATCATTTTGAGAACACTGCGAAGTGCATACACTATATTTTGGGGTTCCCTCCACTAATGTTTTTTGAGGGAGAACACAATTCATTTTTCCTGCCATCCTCCAGGGTATTTTAATGGTGCCACCTTATATTTCAACAGCACTCCACAGTTTATATTCATGATAATACTTGATGCTCAAACACCCTACAAGATAGGCATAGTTAATACCAATAACCTTTCATCGATGAGGATACTAACGCCCATCCAGGACATTTTCAAGGTCACACAACCCAAAATGGTGAAACTAAGACTAACATCCAGGTCTTTTGCCTCAGAATTGACTACTTTACAATCCAAGTTCTCAGTGGGGTAGGCCATATGATTGCATTTACCTTCTCTTCACTCTAAGACAGACGATAATAAGAGCTTGCCCTGTTACTATTGCTTATTTAGATATACATGCAGCTGTCTACTGCAATTATATGTGTCACCAGATGTGGTAAGAACAGAATACAATTTTATAAGCTAATAAAAAAAACAAAAAACTTTTATGTAATATCTGTACTGTGGTGTATTGGTTCTCAATCTGGGATGACTTCCCCCAGGGGATATTTGGCCACATCTGGAGATTTTTTTGTGGCCAAAACTGTTAAGTCTGGGGAGAGTTGCTACTGACACCTAATTGTTAAGGGATTGATATGTTGCTAAACATCCTACCATCTTGCGACGCACAGGATAACACACAGCACAAAAAATTATCTTGTCCCAACTAAGGTTGAGAAACCTTGCTGTAGTACTTATAAATGTTTTAGTTATGAATCATTATAGGTGGCTGATGAAATCTATGCAGCCACTGCAAGCACATGCACATACACACAAAATATTGCACACTCTTTCACAGTGTTTATCAACTTGCTGAAGCATATTCATAGATCACAGGATGCCAACACTAGATCAATAGATTGAAGCAAACAATAGGTCCTAAAGATTTCCACTGAATTGACTTTGTTTTCACAACTCCTGAGAGATGTGAATCACTATAAGATATGTTCTGGGACTCTTGTTATTAAACTAGAAAGTCAGAAGTTCATAAGCAGCCTTTGGATTTGAATGCCTCAGTGCTTTATGGGATATTAAAGCCATTCACAACCTAATAAAGCAATATTTGTACATTTTAATTGAGAAGAAGGTTCATATAATTTCACTCACAAGACATTTTTAATTAAAAAATAAAAGACCACTAATCTCAAAGTGGACTTTGTGGTTATTTTATTTCTTGTAGACCATTTGTGAGAGATTAGAGGATTTGTTTCATAAAGTATATCAGGTAGTGATTAAGAGGGTTCCTGGTGGATTATAATATTTTATTTCATAGGAATGAGAATGAATACTCCATCAAAGTCTTGTCACCTGATTTTCTGAATTTAAGAGTCAGGGGAAAAATTATGAAGTAAGCAATTTGTCTTCATTCACCTTGCAGTCTCTTTCTGTAGCCTTTCTTCCCTTTCAGATCAAAATTCCCACTGCCCAGTTCCCTCATTCTTTTTCTATCAAAATCTTTCAGTTGTACATGTAGCCCAGGAATTCAAGCAATGTGGACTTTTTTTTTTAGTATATATTGCTGAAGCTGGAAAGAACCAATCATGGAATGAAAGTTGTTTTATTTTCCCACTATTAAGTGTTTTAAGTTTAAAAAACAGGGTGAAGCCAGCGATGGTGGCCAGCACTTATAGTCGCAGATACTCAGGAGGCTGAGGTAGGGGGATCTTTCCAGCCCAGGAGTTTGAGGCTGCTGCATTGTGCTATGATATGAGCACATTAGTGAATAACTGGCCACCGCACTCCCCAGGCTGAGCAACATAGTGAGAAAGACTTTGTCTGAAAAAAAAAAAAAAAGAAGAAGAAGAAGAGGATAAAGAAATATTAAAATATTTAGAAACCAAAAGATTTTTGGGCTATCTTATCTAATAGCATGCAATACTAATTTCTGCTAAAGACATATTGATTCCAAAAAATATATTTTATATAACTTTTAACATAAGGTAAATCTTACAATATCATCTATAGAAACTAATCACATTTTATCTCAACTGAAATAAGTCAAACAAACCAATTCCTTTATTTATTAATATGTATTCAATGTCCTATGTATAAACTTTGCATGTTTTAAAATTATTGCTCTCTTTTTACCAGTAATAGAAAATTAATTTGATAGCTTCTATGCCATCTGAACTTCCTAGCATGGGGTTTTTTGCACATTTTTTTAAATTCAACAAATATTTTTGAAGGTTTATTGTCTGTAGGATCTTATAATATTAAAATCCCCCAAATTCTAATCAATTCCTAAAACATAAATCATTAAAAAACAAACATAAAGCATTAAAAACAAGCAGAAATTTATTCACACTATAAGCAAAATGATTCAATATTGCTTAAATAAAAATATAGCCTCTCATATGACAGAGGCATGGAGAAAGATATATTCAATCTACAAGCAGGTCAGGGAGGAGGCCAAGAAGCCAAGGGCCCCTTCTCCTAAAACAAACAAAACTGTCAAAGCCCTGGGATCATCAAGTTCTTATTCTATTTCAAAATCAATCTCCCTACATTTGAGGTAGGCAAAACTGTAACGATTCTAACACAACTCTTTCCCTTTCAGGGTACCTATTACAACCACTATGACAAAAAATAAATATTTTGGGGGAAGATATTTTACAGTGCTTCAGTCTGCAAACCTAATCAGTTTAACACAGCCATCAATTGGTTTCTCAGTACTGTCATTTTTTGCCACAGGATATGTGAAGCTTCTTCCCAAATAATGGTTTAACAAAATTGAAAATATCACTAGCCAAAAGAAACAATTATTCCTTTTCCCAATCCCAGAATTTCAATAGCATTATTACATATTCTTCTCCAAGTACCCCTCATGTTTATGCAAGGTACTCTTTTGATGCCAGGTACTTGCACTCATACAATCCACACTCACATCTTCCTATGGTGAACAATTATCCCAGGAATATCTTTGTAAAGCAGAGCAACCTGTCCCAGGACAAGCATGAGCTATCCATAACACACCATTGTGAATCGGCCTGGAGACTTTGTCATTGGCTTTCTACCCTCACTTACCAGTGCCTCTCAAACATTAGCCAAATAGGTCAACTCCATGGTAGACCAGTTACATGCCCCCTCCCTTCGTATCATGCCACTGCTTATTTGTTCTTTTTCCAGCTGGATTGCCTCTTCCTGCTCCATGCACCGTGCTCCTTTTTTATACTCTGGAATAAATGAAGTAGAGAGGATGTTTTAAAAGTCTGGGTAAACCTTGACACTTACTATAGTTACCTAATAGACAAGAAAAGATATTAAATGTAAAACCATGCTTGAAACTTGACAATCGTGTCCACGACCAGATATAGTTTGTGGTTCCCAGTGAAAAATGAAAATGCATGGTTTCTTGCTCAAAAAGCCAGAAAAAGTGCTATTAAATGTACTGAAACAGTAAACACTTCCTTTATTCTGCAGTCTCTCAAACTGTCATGGTGTTTCCTATTTGCTTGCTGGAAAAGCTCCCTTATTGGCACACTGGAGGCCCCATTCTGCAACTCAGCACATGTATGCACCTGGCCTAATCTTTCTCACAAGGTGTCAGACCGAAGTGCTCTGCCCTGCCTGGTAACAGGGAAGTCAATTTCCTTTTACTACCTGCTTGCTGAAAAGCAGACAGATGACCCCAAAGAATTGCAACCTCCAAGCCAAAGTGCCCTTAGTACATGGATGGGTAGATGAGGGGCTAGCACCGTGCCCCGACCTAAGAAGGCATGATGAGCTGGCCCTGACCATGTCCATTCCCACTTCCTCATAAGTTTTCAATGCCAAGTCTACCAAATATAGGCCTATGGAAAGTTCTGGGACTTATCCGTCAACACAGAGTTCTATATAAGTAGATGAGATGAGAAAGAATGGCCTTCAGATTGCAAAACTCCCTACCAGAGCTTAGGTTTATTGTGGTTATTCTTGCCAGTTTCGATGACCTACATTCCACTGGGATCTGTTCTGTCTGATATTTGGAACATCTTACAGAGAAATGGAAAGAACAAAAAGGGCCATAGTTTACTAAAAAATTATCACAAAGATCACAGTGACGAATAATGTCTTGTCACCATAACACATTATATAACACATAACAATTATTAGCACATTGAATAATGTGCCGAACACCTTTAGGTAATTCATCAACCCTTGGAATTAACGTTCTGTTTACATATATATTTTAGCTGAAGCATGAAAACATTTTTTCAGGTTATATTTTTTTTTGAGTGCTAAATAAGAAATCCACAGGTTCATTTGCTATGCTTTTACTTTAGGATCTCTCAGAATTAGACATGCTTCGCCTTCTGAGTTAGATATGCTGTTTATTTAATTACCTTGCAGTGGGCATTTCTGAACAACAGGGGAGGAGAGAGAGAGAAAGAGAGAAAGTGTGTGCATGTGTGTGTGTGTGAGAGAGAGAGAGAGAGACAGAGACAGAGATAGACAGAGAGACAGAGAGAGAGTTTACCAAATTTTTTAAAATTGACATAAATATTGCATATGTTTATAATGTAAAACATGTTGTTTTGATACATGCACATATTATGGAATGACCATATCAAGGTAATTAGCATCTCTATTACCTCATATATTTATCATTTTTTTGTGGTAAGAAAATTTAAAATCTACTGTGAGCAATTTTCAAGTATACATACATTGTTTTTAACTGTGATTGCCATATTGTACAATAGATCTCCTGAACTTATTCCTCTTGTCTAACTGAAATTTGTACACTTTGATCAATCTCCCCAAACTCCTCTCCCCTCAGTCCCTGGTAATCACCATTCTACTCTCTATTTCTATGAGTTAGACTTTTCTAGATTCCACATATAAGTGAGATCATGGTGTATTTGTCTTTTGGTGCCTAGCTTATTTCATTCAACATGATTTTTTCAGGTTCATTCATATTATCATAAATTACAGGATTTCCTTCTTTTTATGGCTGAATAGTATTCCATTGTGCCTATGTATTACATTTTTAATCCATTCATTCATTATTGAGCATTTAGGGTGATTCCATATCTTAGTTACCGTAAAAAATGCTGCAATGAACATGTGAGTAGAGGTATCTCTTCAACATAGTGATTTCATTTTTTGTTTTTTGGATTTAAACTCAGAAGTGGAATTGCTGTATCATATAGCAGTATAGGGGTTCCTTGTCACACTTCATTTAGTATAGAATCCAATGTCTAAATTATACTTAATTATTATGTTCCCTGCTTTCAGTCTTTTGCCAGAAATTGAGAGGCTTCAATCTGCCTAATATTTTGATTCCAGAGCTAGAAGGCTTGAGGTAGACAACAGCAGGGTGTTTTCCAGGCTCATCACTGATGATGTGCAGGCTTAACTTGACCTCTGCTTCCATCAAACCATGGGTCAGATGATTCTTACAACAAATTTCTCAGGCTTTGGTTGTGATTGCATTCAGCTAATATGGAAAGCAAAGCTCTTGGACCTCACTCTTATGAAGACTTTTCTTTCAGCTCATTAGGGAAACAAGAGAAAGTTATTGTTCATAATAGATCATGGAGACATACACATAAAAAGTATGTTAAGCAGAGAATTTGTATAGGATTCAAATTTCCTTCAGCGTGGACATGCAGCTGTCTTCCAGGCAGGAGCACATTGATGAAGGTTGGCTTCTTAAGGAATAATGGCCTTATTTTATTATCATTATCTTAAGCTTTTAGAAAAATAAATTATATGACAAATATAAAGATGTTTGATTCCATGTGGGAATTTTTTTGAGGATCATCCAAAACAATCTCTATGGAAAGAAAATAGGCAATTTGGCACACTTAAAAGAATTTATAAAAGAATTGCATATAATGTGCTTTTGCTAATGAGTATTCCTCAAATTTTTACTCTAAAGTAAATACTGTTTAATTAGCTTTTTGTGTTACAAGGTTCTAAAAAGATAACTGTTTGTTATGTTTCAGAGTGCTAATGAAATGGTCAATTCTTAATGAACAGTAACAAGATAAAGGTATTCATACACACATTTGATGAAAAATATTCTTTTTCTTTTTCTATCCCTTAGGTTGTGAGACACATTTCTTCAGGTACTGTCCAGTCAGTAGGTAAATAAGAATAGGAAGAGAAAAATGCTACAAAGCAGATATGGTAAACATAACTTACCCCTATATAGTAAGAAAATGTTTGCTCTATTTTCTATGCATTGAAGGATTAAATTAAACTTTTTTCTTCACTAGATGCCTCTCAAATGAATCAATATTTAATACAAAATATTATTATTATAGTAAAAATGCATACTTTTGGTGATAAAGATTTAAGTAGTACAGATAAAATATAAATGTCAAATACATAAATTCAATTGATTTTTAAATATAGAAAACAAATTTTCTAAATAAATAAACTATTTTACAATAATAGAAAGTACATAGACACTTTCAAGAAAATGCCCTATTACATATCTACTAAGAGTTTTTGTCAGGATCTAGGGATAATATTTTTAAAATATAATCTATTGGGAAAAAATAATGCTTTAGAATTGGAGAAATTTAGATATAATCTTGATCCTGACATTTAACCTTTTTCATGACTTCCTTTAACCATTTAATCAAAGGAATAATAATGTCTTTCCATTCTATTCCACAGAAAGTATAATGAAAAGGAAATGAGAATATGGCACCTCTGTATTATAACCCAGCTGTAATTTCTTGCTTTCAAATATATCATGGGATATATCACGGTCTAGAACCATAAATGTCTCATCAAAGCTGAGTATGTATAAAATTTTATATCACTTACATTTGTTCTGTTTCCCAAATAACTGTTTTGGAAGATTTATATTGTACACAAAATCATTTAACTCTCTAAGTGTAACATGAAAACATAATGTTTTAAAGAAATTATTCTGTCAGTATGCACTGTATAGTACCTTCATGGCCTCAAATATCTGATAAAAGTATCCCAGTTTTGACTTTGTATGTAATATCTCACTAAAAAAACAAATTCTATGGGAATTAGGTTAAATGACACTAGGAGTGAATAAAATCTTTTTAATCAAAAAGCACTTCATAATGCCAGAAGTAAACAGTGAATAACATCATCCTTCTATCAAAATAACTACAAATAAAATATTGTTTAGAGACAATAAAAAGAAGTAAACTACATTGGGGTTCTTCAGACTTAAATGTTTGGAGATTTTATTCTAGATCTAAGGAAAATTAAATAAGCCATGGATGAATACTACAACACAATGTAGGCAACTTGATATGACAAGTAAAACATTTTTTACCAGGTTAGACTACTGCATGGTCTAAATCTTATAGCAAAAACACACTGATGGAAGTTGTACTTTTATAATAACGTTCTCTTTCATTATTGGATCACAGGAATGTCTTAAACATGTAAACTTTCACAGTTTTTCCAAAGCATGTTGTATTTAATACTTACTTTTGAGAAATTAGTAGGTATTTCTTATAATTTCATGACCAAAGAAATTTGCAATATGTTGAATCTACCAAAATTAACTCCTCAGAAACTTTATCAGACTAATATCCATTAAAACTGTCCTAAAGGTGTGACAGAGAACATGGCATGCCCGTGATGGTGACACTTTTCTTAAGAGAATATCTCTCAACTAGCATATTTTGGCAAACATAACATTAATGGCTTGATTTGCTTTACATCTTTCTCTCTCTGGTTATTTACTTCTTACAAATAACTTTTCAAATTACTACGAAATTCCTACAACTTCTGACTATAAGAGTTTCCAGTGAATAATTCAGCTTAACATATCAGCAAGAGAAATAATTTAGTTTATTTCTCTGTTTCTGAAAATTACAAACTCCACAGGTATTCCCTGAAGCCAAAATCAAAGCACTGAAAAATAAGATCTAAACACGGATGATATGAATGATGGATACCATGTTTATTGAGTCTCCTTTCCTACTTGCAGAACTCTTTCAGTAAAAATGAAGGAGAACAAGTAAAGGTAGGATACCCTTTTAATTCCTAAATAAGCTAAATTTGAATTCTGAGAAGTAATGTATAAATAACAGATATTAAGGGAGATGGTAGAAAAGGAGATAGGAAAAAAGATAACTTCGATGTTTTATGACTAGTAAGAGGATTGTAATAAGAAACAATAGGAAGCAGTAAGTGGGAGGAAATTATGAGTTCACTACCAACATATTAATTTAGGCAGCAAAAGGATTAACAATGAGGGTTATTTGGAGGTGACTGAAGAAGAGGACTTGAAAAGGAGATGAGCTATAATAACCACGGGTATCATTTTAGGCATGCCATAAACATGAGAAGGTAGCTCAAACCAAGGAAGTCATCATTTCCCTACACACTCATAGCAGAGGGAAAAATTTGAGCCAAAGGTTTAACAGGAGAACTCTAAGCCCGATAATGGAAGGAATGAAGAGGAACCCAAGAGTTAAAGAAAAACAAATAGCGCAAAAGGCACACAGCGTTGAAGAGGGTTTGATCCACAAAAGGGAAACATTTAGAATAGAATTGATAGAGACCTGAGAAAAGATAAGCAACAACAGATTTAGAGCTAAGCCTGCATTTTGCTTTTGATTCAAACTCCTATTATAGGAGTTACAATCTGGCTTGGCTGAGCTAAATATGTGATTATAATGACAAAACAAAGAGTCAGAAATCAAATATAGAACCCTACTTTCTCCGAATTTGCTAGTATAAATAGTCTGTTGATGTTTACTATTTGAAGAGATATTAAGCATTATTAAAAAGGGAATAAAAGAGAAAAAACGAAATCTAGTATTTGGCAGTTTTTAAAATATTTAATAATACTTGCAAACCTGAGTTTACATAGAAAAAAGATCTTTGATCTAATAATGGATGTTAAATATCTATTAATATTTAGTATGAAATATAAGGTTATATTTCTTCTTATGATAATTCTCAAATTATTATTATTTTTGCTGTTACTTGTATTAACCACAGGAAATAGGGTGAGGAAAATATAGATCACTTCAGCCCCAGGAAATAACCTGCTTTTTAGTCAATATTTTAGATCTGTCGTTTTCACATATAATTTATAATTCACCAGATTGATGCCTTACCATTGTTCTAGAAATTGCCCCATGGAAGCCTAAATTCTCTTACCTGTTATTTCAAGTACTTTCATTTCTTTAAATTAATTTCTTTTTTTGCTCCCTTATTTTTTCATGCATCTCTTAGTTTTTGGCACTCACACCTACAATTATATTCTGCATGCTGCTTGTAATTATCTTGCCGCTATCAGAGCCTGCGTGGTTTCCCACACTTCATATCTACACAAGCATACTTGTGATCATAATTATGATCTTGTATTTTTGTTCAGCGATTTAAAAAATTCTTAAAGCAGTGAATCTTCTGCAAACAGCTTCTGGAACATACCCTCCATAAGTAGCTATTTATCTCTGGGGATTTTTGGCCCTCTTTGAGAATTGATTAAATGCTTGTTTTCCCTAGTAAAACATATACACGCACATTTTCAAACAAATTTAAAGGTTTTACTTGCTCCCTGAAGTCTTTTGTTATTTCATCTAGGGACCACATGCTATTACAAAACTATTGCACTACATGTTTTCCAGATTAGAAAACCCCACATTATGAGAAATTTCATAACAATGCAAAGTGTCTTCTTACACGAAAGTCATATCTATGTGTAGCATTCTTCATTCAGTCTTAATTCTATATTTGAACACCACCAAACTACAAGAAGTTTACAGGTCATTTGGTGCTTTTTCTTACCTCTATGCCATTTCCTAATGCCCAATGTGTCTTCTGTCTTTACACATTACTTTACACATTACTTTACACATTACTCCAAGGAAATCACTTTTCCATCCCTCCTCCATCTGTATCACCAATAATCTTCATGATCCTATATCTAATAGATGTTTTGGGGTCTTTATTTTACTTGACTATGCAGTAGCATTCTATGCTGTCGTCAATCACCTCAAATTTGAACTATCTTTTCTTGGCTTCCATAATCCCCCACTTCATTGTCTTTTGTTTCACACCAGCTGCATCTCTGTCTCTGTACAATTTCATCTTCTTCCTTTCAAGTAATGCATTTAATATTTCCCAGGATTGCTCATAGTTCTTCTTATCTTATTACTTCACACTCTCTCCCTAGACAATCCATCCCTATCACAGCTTCAATTACATTCCATTCACTGATGACTGCCATCATATTATATTTACAATCCTGACCTCTCCTGAGCTGCATGCACATATATCTAAATTCCTCCCTGGCATTTTCTTTTGTACGTCTAAATTAGTTATCAGTCCAACTGAATAGATTATCTTTTGGTCTCAAATCTAATCTTTTTTCTATTAACCCAGATCAGTGAATTGCACTCCATAAAGTAGAAAGCTAGGAGTGGTTTCTTGGTACCCTGCTGTCTTACCCTGGGTTTCACAGAATGCAGAGCCTACAGCAATGGTATATGTGTTACTGCTTTATTAGGGCAGGCAATCAGACAGAGGAAGTGAAGCAGAAAGGAAGAAGAATCAATATGAGGGTACCTACCAAGTATGACTAATTGCTCCGTCTCCCAGACAACTCTCTCTGGTAGCCATATAAATTGCATTTCAATGCAGATTATGCCTAAGGAAGTAGGGAAAGAATTTACCCACTGTATCTAATTTTCCATGAGTCAAAAAACAAAACAAAACAAAAAAACAGACCTCCAACCTAGTATAGACTAATTTTGAAGGAATGAGAAACAAATTCTAGTTTGAGATCACTGGAAACATGATGAGAACCAATCTTACGTCTACTGTTTGGTTCCTAGATCTGAGTATTTTAGTTGTTGCAGATAGAGTATTGGATGTTATCTGTTGGCTTCTTATATAATCTCATTGAGTATTTTCCCCAACCTGGCACCTTAACTGAGGCATTAACAGGCCAATCTGCTGTTTGCATCTTATGGTGAGGATACAGTAAAATAGTAGATCCCATGGAAATGGACTCATTGTCACATTTCCATTATCATAAAATGTTTCCCCTGCTCTGATACACTGTTGCATGGGCTGAAAATATCAGTAGATCGTCATTTTGTAAGTTTTCGGGTATAACTGAGAGACTGAATGAATATACAAACGGACAATGGCCAGACTATATATAGAAAAATATAACTCTAACTCACAGACTGAAGCAACCAGTCCAGTGAAGTCAAATCACAACCTCTACAGCCATAAGCCCCAAATGGTCAAGAGTTAATCAATAGCTATCAGATTCCCTAGTTTTTGCCCCTCCTTCACCTTAAAATGAACTAGAGAAGCTGAATATGCTCCGTTAACCAATCACATAGTATGCCTGCTTCCAGTTAGCCTGCCTTCAGCTTCCTCATGCCAACAGCCTCCAATTGGGATATACCTGAATCCTTCCCTTTTTTCCACTAGAAATTATTTACACTACCCTCCCTGCCTGTGACTGTTGACCAAACTCAAGTGAAGTTGGCTGACTCCCTTGCTCCCACAAGCTCTGAATAATAGCATTCCCTATTTATTCTGATCTTTGGTCAGAGGGTGATCTTGGAGACTTCCCAAACAATATGCTTGTTTATATGCATTTCTCCTACTTGACCATGACCTCTTCAAGGATCGAGTCTTATTTAATTATATTTTTAATTCTTAATTCTGTACATGGTCAAAAAATACATATACAATCAATATCTGTTTGACTGTATGAAAGAAAGCATAAAATAAACAGAAAGGAGAGTATTATTCACTTACAACAGCAAAAATATGAGTGAGAATAAGCAATGGAACTTGGAGAAGTAAGATAGTTGTATGATTATAAAAATATGCAGTTATAAAATAAAATTCTCAAAAATAAACTCAAACTTATAATAGTATATTAAACAAAACTCTACAGTAGAGAAGAGAAGAATAAAATAAATTTAGAGAAAATTGATGACACAAGGAATCAAAGAGCTCATTTACCATGGAGACTTGTAAACATCTCCATATTTATGAGCCAACTCACTGTAGAAAGAGAATATGATTTTGTCAAAAGATAAAGATAGGCTTTGGCATCAGGTAGAACTGATTTGAATTCTGACTCTGACACCACAATTTATTAAACTACTTTTGTCTCTGGTAATTTAAGGAAATATTTGGCTGGTATTAAACATTGCTCCATATTTACTTGAAGACACAGTTTACCACAGTCCATTTAATAAGCAGAGAATATAACTCAACCCATTGCTTGCTTAAAATACTGATAAGAAAAAATAAAGTTCCTCACACTTCATAATTCTCATATGAGAGTAGGTATTTGCTTCATGGTGTTATTATAAAAACAAATATTTTATAATTAATATAAGACACCTGCAATCTACTTTACCTGGCAGGCTCTTAATAATGTTAGTTTCTATTTCTCACAAACACGCAAATTAGAGAAACAATTCCATATATCCACCCGTTATTTTTGAGGTAAGCCCTATAAACTTGAAGTGTCTCTCAACTAAGACTGCTATAAATGCTTTATCATCAAAATAAGTTCTCCTTTCTTGGGCACAATTATGTCCCAATTATCAGGAAATTAATTGTTCTTCAAATGTCAGTAAAGATATGTTTTGTAGCTTATTCTTGCAGTATAGGGAGAATATTCTAGTAAATGGAATATACCTTTTCATTGACATCATTTACATAGCCAGGATTTTTACTTCCCAGGTGCAGCTTTTTTTTTTTTTTTGGAAGGCCATAATCCTTAGCCTAAAGAAATATTGACAATATGTTCACTCTTGACTTCAACGTCTTCAGTAATAATTATCGTCATAAGATTTCCATAGTTGCTACAGTCAAAATCCTTTGACCTGCTTGGCAGGGAGAACAGGAAGAGAGAACAGATAGTATGTAGGTGCTCTGAGCCATTCCTTCAATGTTCGTTCCCTCTGAATCTAAAAACCAAGATTATCCTTATTTTGTAATCCAACAACCACAACAAAAACCAACTATCCATGTTGATTCACCTATTCTTTGGTTTTTTTCGACTTCTGGGAAACCTTTTAACATACATTTATGTATTCAATCATCCATATTTATCCACTCATTAATTAATTCATTTATTCATCACAAAATAGTTATTCAGTGCCTAAAATGAATAAAATAAGAAAAATCTAGTAACTTCTGTCAAAGAACTTTTAGCCGAGGGGGTAGAGTGGGGCAAGTGAGACACACATATTTAAAAATAATCATAACACATCATGATATTGATAATTGGCATCATAATTGCCAATGCCATAAAACTTTTTAAAATAACATATATGAAGGAGTAAATTACTCGTAACTTAAGAAATTGAACAAGGTTTCACAAAACATTTGAACCAGATCTTGAAAAATTAGAGGGATGTTAATGGATGAAACTTTGGGGAAAAAATATTTTTGGCAGAGGAAATAGAAATTGCTAAAGAGACTTGAAAGTACATGAAAGTACATAGTGCAGTGTAAAAGTGAATTTTAGTATAGTTAGTTTATGGGATGTGTCCATTGTGCATTTTTGATGGAGACAGCTATGAATGGTTTGGGAGAAACCATTTAATTAGGTGTCAGATCATGAAGGGAAATGAAGACGTTAAAGGGTTTTCTAAAGGCAATATAAAGACCTCACAAATTTCTGAGTAAAGTCACTTGAGGTTTTTTGTCTTTAAAAGAAAAAACCTGCAATCCTATGTTCAACATATTAGAAGGAAAAGAATTGGGAATTTGGCAATCACAAACCTCATATGAAGGTCTGAGAAAGGGATGTGCCACTGGCAATGTAAAGGAGAGAATAGATTTGGATACAATTTATATTTAAAATTAAAAAGCCTTTATGACCAAGTGGATATGACTGAGTGGATGAAGAATAAGGAAAACTCAAATCACTTTAAGATACTAGCTTGGGCATCTGGCTAAGGAATGGGACAATTTGGAGACAGAATTATCAAATTGGAGTGCATGTACCATTATATTAATAGATGCCTGGAGGTTATTTGAATTGGATATTTCCAGGATGCTTTGAATTTTCAAACTCAGATATGAGCTCTGGTACTCCTTTTCCAAGAGTGTATATGTAAATTCATAAACTCTAAAATCAGTATTGTATTTATCCTCATAGAATTCCAGAAATTTACTTGCCTTTTGAACAAATTCCAAATAATCCTCCAAATGATAATCTTTTGGAAAAGGAACTATAATTAATACAATTCATGATGAAAATTTGGGACTAGCACTTAATATTAAAAATAATCTCAGGTTTTTATAACTCCACAGTAATTCTTTTTAAATGGAAAAGCTTAAACAACAAAACGTAACAACCTGCTCTCAAAACTGGGGCTACAGTTTTAATATAAATGAACTCTTGATCCTTTCACTTAAAGACTTTCCTGGTTTACTGCTTGCATATAGTGGCAGCAACAGTTGGAAATTGTTAAAGAAGCAACAAATAATCTTGGTGAATACAGATTCGGCTGCCTGCCACCAGAGAACTGAACATGAGAGGTGAGTGTTGATGAAATAAAGGTGATTTATTCAAGTGCCAACAGCCTAAGGAAATGGCAGACTATTTTCTTAATGACCATCTCATCTCCTCTGTTTACCAAGAAACTTATTAAGGGAAAAGGTAAAGGGGGTTGGTGACAGAAAGCAAGCTTTGTGCAAGTCATCATGACTTGCTCAATGGTTATTAGCAAACAATAAGTCATCTGGTGGATCTTGTCATCAGCAGTCTTTGGTTGGCCTATTTGGGACTCTTGATCTGTTTTTCCTTGGGGTCATTTTCTAATTTTGTGCCTGGCAACTATGTAAGCAAGCAGCAGGTTAATTCTAAATTTTTAAGATGGAACAAACTGAAAGCATACTGGAAGCAAAATGACTTCCCTTTAGCTAGCCTAGCATTATAATCTGAATGGCCCTCAGAATGTGCTTATAATAATTTTTCCTATTTACCATGGGAGATTCCAACAGACAAACAGTTGAAAATATAGGTATGGAAATTATGGAGCTGTAAGTTAGAAATCAAAATTTAGTAATCATTTCTGACTAATGGCAGTCAAAAATCATGGAATGGTATTAGGCATTCATAGAGAAATAGAGAAATTCAATAGTTCATTTAAATTAAACTCTGTAGTAAACTCTGTAGTATACTTATACTTAAGTAAACATATACTTAAGCATGTTATAAAATGTTAACATATTGGGAGAAGCAATACATTAATTTATACTTCCAGCTTAACTAATT
Organism: Propithecus perrieri; assembly: GCA_963574695.1. NCBI lineage: Eukaryota > Metazoa > Chordata > Mammalia > Primates > Indriidae > Propithecus > Propithecus perrieri. The sequence goes on from CAUYRB010086885.1 coordinate 22,328, forward strand.
TTTATGAAAGCCACATAATAAAATCTTTCCTACAATTTCTGTATAAAGAAATATTTTGCACTATTAAGAATGCCCCATTGTTTGGGAAGGATAAAATGTGTATATTCAATTAAATAAGTCATATACTCACCTTCAGCTAACAGGGCAACACCCGGTTGAATGCCAGACTAGGCATGGTGCCCTGCCCTCCATGCATGCTGTCTCAATAAATGTGGACAAATTCAGGTGCTGATAACATTATACAAAAGATAGTTTCATTGTAATCAAGTCCCATTTATTTATTTTTGTTATTGCTGCAATTGCCTTTGGGGTCTTAGTCATAAATACTTTGGCTAGGCCAATGTCTAGAAGAGTTTTTCCTACATTTTCTTCTAGAATTCTTATTGCTTCATGCCTTACATTTATATGTCTTACCCATCTTGAATTAATTTTTGTATATGGCAGGAGATGGGGTCCTGGTTCATTCTTCTGCATGTAACTATCCAGTTTTCCTAGCACCATTTATTGAATAGAGTTTCATTTTCCCAGTGTATGCTCTTGTCTGCTTTGTTGAAAATCAGTTGGTTTTAGATAGACGGTTTTATATCTGGGTTCTCTATTCCATTCCATTGGACTATGTCTCCATTTTTATACCAGTGACGTACTATTTTTGTTACTATAGCCTTGTAGTATAATTTGAAGTCTGGTAATGTGATGCCTCCAGATATGTTCTTTTTGCTTAAGATTGCTTTGGCTATTCAAGCTCTTTTTTGGTTCCAAATAAAGCATAGAATTAATTTTTCTAGATCTGTGAAATATGACATTGGTGTTTTGATGGGGATTGCATTGAATCTGTAAATCACTTTGAGCAGTATAGACATTTTAACAAAGTTGATACTTCCAATCCATAAGCATGAGGTGTTTTTCATTTGCTTGTATCGTCTGTGCTTTCTTCCATCAGTCTTTCATAGTTCTTGTAGAGAACTTTCACCTCCTTGATTAAGCATTTTCTTAAGTATTTTATTTTCTTTGTAGCTATCGTAAATGGTACTGAGTCTTTGATTTGACTCTCAGCATGACTGTTATTAGTATATAGAAATGCTACAGACTTGTGTACGTTGATTTTGTAACCCGAGACTTTGCTGAATTTATTTATCAATTCTAGGAGTCTTTTGGTGGAGTCCTCAGGATTTTCTAGTTACAAGATCAAACCATCAATGAAATGCAATAGTTTGGCCTCTTCTTTCCCTATTTGGATACATTTTATCTATTCTTCTTGCCTGATTGATCTGGCTAGAACTTCTAGTACTATATTGAATAGATATGGTGACAGTGTGCATTCTTATCTTGTTACAGTTCTTAGGGGTAATGTCTTAAACTTTTCCTCCTTCAGTATGTTGTTAGCTGTGGGTTTGTCACATATGGTTTTTATAATTTTAAGTTATGTTCCTTCTATGCCTAGTTTTTTGAGGGTTTTTATCATGAAAATATACTGGAATTTATCTAATGCATTTTCTGCATCTATTGAGATAATCATATAGTTTTTTGGTTTTGCTTCTGTTTGCCCAGCAAAGGAAATAATTAACAGAGTAAATAGACAACCTAGAGAATGAGAGAAAATATTCACAAACTATACATCTGACAATTGGTTAATATCTAGAATCTATGAAGAACTCAAACAAATCAGCAAGAAAAAATAAACAATCCCATGAAAAGTGTGCAAAAGATAGGAACAGAAGTTTTTCAAAAGAAGACAGAAAAATAATTACATTTTATAATAATTTATAAAATGTATCCATGCAGCAAAGACATTTTGTACCCCCTTGATATTTTAAAATAAGAAAATAGATAAATAAAACTGAAAAAAGGTAGTTTCAAAATTTTTCAATTTCACAATATTTTTCTTCCCTGAATTTTACTAAGCAGATGAACTCAATTTAGTAATGCCAATCTGAATGGCTGGTGCTTACAATTGCAGGTAAAGTGTCAATGAATGAAATAAAAAATAACATTTTAACTAAATATGCAAAACAAGACAAATTTGACTGCCTTGAAATGTTGAGTGAATTCCTAAACAAGTTGATTCATATTATCCTATTGTTAAACCTCTCATTACAAAAAAACACATTTGAAAGAGTATTTTCCAGGAAACAATGAGAATTGAGAGACAAGAGAGACAAGAAATCCATTAATCAACTGTCAATTGAATTTTTAACAGTATGAGAAAAAATTCATATGCTAGATTTTGCTGCATCATTTTTGTAAAAAAATGTCTAGCAATTTCTCTTCTGAGCTTCTGGTTCATTAAATGAGGAATAACTTGAGACTTTAAGACAAATTCTTTTAAAAACAAACAAATGAGCAAACAGAAAACATTGGTACTACTTACAATTACTTTAATGTGTGAATCAGGATTTTATCATTACTATGAAACCAAATAATATAGAAATCAATGTGATAATATTTCAAATATTATCACAAATAATATTTCAAATTTTTGTATCAGCCAAAATAATTTCATTGATCTTATTAACTGATTTATAATAAGCATATTATATGAATTTAAAACAAAATATACCTTATATAAGGTTTTATCTGATTTATACATTGGAGCTTCATATAAGAATTTCTTCAAAAAACTATTTCTTTGAGCACTATCATGAAGTAAAAAATATACTAAATGTATCTTGATATACAATGTGCTTAGCTTCAAAGAGTTGTGAACAAGCCAAACTTATTGTTCATGTGCAAGAAAGAAAGAGATTGGACAAATAATTACTTAGACCCTGTGATTCTTTGGATTAGTCTTAGAAGTGAATCAGTGCAAAATAAATACAAGTATAATAACTAGGAAAATTGGCTGGAGGTAGAGTTGTGAGATTTAGATAAATAAACAAAAACCAGGATGCTAAATTAAATTTTAATTTCAGATAAACAGTGAATATGTTTTAGTATAAGTATGACCCCAGGCAATATTGGGAAACAATTATAATTTTGAAATACTTGTTGTTTAACTGAAATTAAAATTTAGCTGACCATCCTCTATTTTATCTTGCAATCCTAGTTAGAGGATCAAGAGTCCTCATCAATGTTAGACATATTTTGCTTGTTCTGGTAATTATTTTATAATAAGATTTGACATGGTTCTTTGACTCTTTGTGAACAGCAGCGTGGTAGTCATTATTTCTGTTTGCTAAAGAATTCTAGTTCTATTTCTTTCCGAGCTTATAATAGAATTGTACATCCTAATTTATCTGTAGTTAGGAGGGACTTTATGTCAAGTTCTGGCCAGAACATTTAATTGCCTACATAAGACACCCTAGATAATTTTGATTTCATGCCTGTTATATCAGTCCTGAAATGACTACAATAAGCAGAGTCTCCCTGCCCTGTAATTGGCATATATCATGATAATTTTAAGATACGAATTTTGGTGACCATTTGCAAAGGATAATATATCTTATTTGAACTAATACAAAACACCCAAAGTTGAGGGGTCAGTGCAGTCAAGTCATGGTGATTGAGAATTTACACTCAACAGTAAATCAGATGCATCTGAAATATCCCCTATTAGACTGAGAGAATATGCAGGCTTGGAATAAGGTTTAGGGATAAACAAGGCCATAGGTATCTTCCACATGTTCTCTCCTTTTTTCATTTACTACATCCAATATGTAGGCAATATTCATAATTGCCTGTGTTCAGTATTGAATTCATTTGTACCAGTGAGTTAAATTAGAACGGATTTTAAAAGCTTGGCTTTTTTCTTTTATCCACGTCTGATTCTAACATCGTTGAGAAGGTTGAGAATAAATGGATGGAGAAATTGCAGGGTGGTCATAGAAGAAAGAGGAAATTGAGCTGAGTATACTGTCATTCTCAGAAGCCAAGAGAGGAGGTAAATTTAAAAGAAGGTAAAACTTTCCATGTTATAGACAAGGAAGAGACATGCATAAGGAAATGAGGTGTGTAGAGCACAAAATTTAAGGGAGCATGTACATGGAAAAAGAAAAAAAAAAGAATCTCTGCCCTCATAAGAATGATATTCTACTTTGAGTTTGAAGACAATAAATAAAGAAGTAAAATACATAGCGTGTCAAATAGTAAGAAGTCCTAAGGAGAAAAATGAGGCAAGCAAGGAGCATAGACTGAGGTGCACAGAGAATGGGCAGGAAATGTGAAGAACAGTGTGATGGGCGCCTTCTGAGAAAAATTCTTATTCTGAAAGTGAGACAAATGGGAAAAAACAATCCTCATATTTTCTAGCTTCAATTCCTTAATGTGAAAGTTTGCAGCTTGAACTTGTTGCAATCATCTTACAATTATGAGAGTCAAAGTCTGAGGATAGAGTATAGAGAGGATTTAAGAATATAACAATGAGATAAACTTGGGACCCATTTGTGACGTGAAATGATGAATTTCTAATTGGTAAAGCCACTTAAGTCAGAGTTTTCATGTTACTTGCAGCCACAAGCAAATAAATTGATATAAAGGCAACATCATTAAAGATGCAGAGAAACTTTGAAGTGTAATAGAGGAAAGCTGGGAGAATTTCAGTAGTTTTATCTTCTTAATGAAATAAGAAATAAATAATACCATCTTTTGAAAGTTTAGGTTTCATAAGAGTAATGATAGTTTTGAAGAACTGCATTAGGCAAAAGAAAAATTAAAAAATTATAAGTAACAGTGAGGTCCGCTAACTGATAACCTGACAATGTGTCATTGGCAATTCAGGATTCAAACCCTCCTTCAGTACATTTTAACACTCACATCCCATGATAACCTACCATCTCCCAGGCATTCCACTCATACAAGATAAGCTGTGGATCATATTCATTATTTTCCATGTCTGTTTCTGCTGCTTTTTCCCAGGGAGCACTTGCATGAAACTCCTTAGCAATAAAACAATAATTAGATATAATAAAATATATCTAATTTTACTTAGAAGAAATATATCTAATTTTATTTGGAAGAAATATTTTATTAATAACTTCTTAATGACAAATTTGCTCGTTCCTGGCACCGATTTTATTTTTTCCAGAGAGGTGACTGAGCTTGGGAATTCAAGGTTAATTTCCAAAGAGTCAATCTATTTCATTTACCAATTTGTTGTCAACATGCTTATTTTTTAAAATTGTAAAACTTCCCATGGTACTAATACCCGCAACCATCTACCATTTCAGTATACCACATATCAAAATTAAGAGGGAGAAAATAGCCATTCCTAAAAGAACTCGAAAATTATCCTATGCTAAATGATATGAAACAAGTCTGGGTAACACTAGGCAGTCAGATTTAGTTTGCTACATTTCTGCTTCCTGGTATAGATTATCGTTCCTTCAATAGCTCACCAAGGTTAATATAAAACACTTGTTCCTGTAAGACTAATACTGGGAAGGAGGAATGTTGACCTAATATACAACTGTGTTATAAATAATGTGCATTTCTTTGAATCTTGTCCCCAACTTTGAACCTGACCAATGTCCCATGCATTCAACAAAAATTGAGCAAACCTTTGTAGAAGGTTTTATGTTGGACATTACGGGTGAGAACAACTTATAAAGGAAATGGGTCTTGACTGAAAAAGATCATAGTCTAATAATCATGATATCAATATGCATAATCAAAATATAACATAATGTAATGAATATTATATGAGTTATATAAACTAAGGGATGTATATAGGCAGAGAAATAATTAGATCACTGTGTCAGAATATAGAGAAGATGGTAAGTTTGAATTGGGAATAAAGTACATAAAATGAAAATAATTATAGACAGAGAAAAATACATAACATTATGGAAGGTAAAATAATGATAAATACTTAGAAAACAGGAGCAACACATTACATACAGTACGGGGGGGTTGTGCCATGTTTCTTACACATTAATATTAAAATTTGATTCATTCTTATTCAGTATATATAAGGTAAAGCCTTAGATTTGATATTTCTAACAGCTCCCAGATGATGTCAATTCTGCTCATAGAGAGAAATAATAGGAAATAAGATAGTCATATAGCTTACAAACAGACTATGGACTGTGCTAAAAAACAAAACATGCTAAGAGATTTGGTCTTATCACCAAGGCCGGGTGATTTCAATTTGTGCCTTAACGTTTCTTGTAGGCAAAGAGAGTTTCTGGTAACTCAATCTCATTGTACCAAGTCTGTATGTCTTATCTGTCTTATGTATTGGCTTTATTCATACAGTGTTATTTAACAAAAGGATGCACAAAGAGGGAAAGTTTTAAAAACATAGATTGCTTGCAAAGATTGGGGATTTTTTTGAGTGGGTAAGTAACATATACTAAGAAAATCAACCTGATAGCCTATGTAGGGTGGATTGGAAGGGTGGGATGACTAGTCTGAAGAAGGAATAATACCTATTGGTCTATTTCAATAGAATAAGTGTCTAAAATGTGGATATTTAATAAAGCAATAGAAGTGTAAATCAGAAAGGAAGAACAACTCAATATAGATACAAAGAGAAAAGGTACGTAAGCCATTGATCTACATGAGAGAAATAAAGAATGCAAAAATGGTTTGAGCTTGTGTACTTTGTAGAATTATTTTATTGATCATAAAAAAATTGAGGACCAAGAAAAATAGTTCCTGAACCTCTAAACTTATATTAGGAAATGATTAGAGATTGAACCAAAAAGAAGTTTACTGAACTGGATGGATTGTGAGAGATACATTAACATCGTGGAAATAGCTAATATATTTGTAACTGGAGTTTACAAATGGGAATGTATCAGAGTAATATATGATGATATAAGGGTCAAGAATTTCATCACTATGGAAGACATTGATTTTAAGTAGTGCTACAAAACTCAAATATAATAAAAACAGAGAAAACCACATTTGAAAACTTCATGGTAAAACTTCTGCAAAACAGAAAGGAAGAAAACAAATTAAAAAACAGTTAGAAGAAGGAAAAAACAACGCATTACCTGCCATGAAACAACAGTAAGAGCGACAACTGACTTTTCACTAAATCTATGGAAACGTGAAGATAATATAGCTGTATCTTTAAAATGCTAATGAAAGTAACTGCCAACCTGCATTTCTACGTCCAGGAAGAATATTCTTCAAAACTAAGGCAGGTCATTTCCCCTTCTATTTAGGATGTATAACAATGTGAAAGAATCTTACTACTTTATTAATTACAAGAAAAAATGTATGAAATACAAATTATGCTTTTGGGGAGGGGTACTATCCGTGGGTGGTGACTATAAGGAAGATGTAATGAGCTAAATTTTAAAGGGAACTAAGCCCTTAATGGTTGAGCAGACTGTGGACAGATTCCATATCTAGAATAAAATGCCTGGTCCTGGTTCAGGCTAGAGAAGGAACAGGCCTGCCATTGAGTAGGAAGGTATAAACGAATGAGAAGAAAAGATCCAGGCTTTGGTGAAAATATAGGCTGATGAGATATATTGTCATCTTGAAGAGCCTCAGATACAAAAAAGTGTAACTCAAGGCTCTTCTGACTTTAGTAACTGTGGAGTAGCTTGTATTAGACTAAGATGCCCATTAATAATAAGAAGAAGCAGCTTAGGAAAGGGAAAGACATATTTTAAACCCTAAAAGCACTAAAAAACAAATAAAATAGGCAGAAACCATAGGGGATTCAACATTCAATTTTTCCCAAGATCATTCAATATAGAAAATGAAAAATTAAAGCAAAAATATGTGGGACAGGTGTAGTAGCTCATACCTATAATCCCAGTGTTTGGGAGGCTGATGTGGGAGAATCACTTTAGATCAAGAGTTCAAGGTTACAGTGAGCTATGATTGCACTACTTCATTTCAGGCTGGGTGACGAGAACCTGTCTCTTAAAAAAATGCAATTTTACTAGCTTGAAGTATAGATGAAATTTGGGGCTGCCAGAAAAACTGGCAACCAAGATTGAAAATACAATAAAGGAGGGAGATTCAGAGGGTTGGAGTCCCCCAGATACATTTAAATATCCCTCTTATCATTAGCTAACCCTTAAAATGCACTTGTATAGGGAAGACTCCAAGGAACCTAGGAGAAAGCAACCTAGTAGAAGATTGAAATAATGAGCTGTTATCTCAGATGCTGGCCCATGCAAGGGAGGCAGAGTTTCAATTTTGAGTCACACTAACTTAAATGGGCTTAGTGAACACCTCAGCCTTTCCACCGAAATTCCACCAAAGTTATACCTTTCAGTTAAAGGCTTTCAAGTAAAGATAAATATTTTTACTTGCATTAATGGTAATATTGCTTATCTGCCTTAACAAAGTATAAAAGCAAAACTCCACAGATTTACAGTGATCATCCAGTAACATAATTAAGTTGTAGAAAACAAAATACTCTATAGAAGGAGATCGAATCCAGAGGGCCTAGAACACGTTATCCACAATGTCAATAATTCAATCAGCATCGCAAGATGTGAAGAAACAGGAGAATGTGAAACATGTTCGAAGTGAAAAGCAGTCAATACAAACATATCTTGAAATAAATAAGATGTTAAAATAAGCAAACAAGGACTTTACTATAGCTATTTTTAAAATCTTTAAACATATAAATAAAATATGGTCACAAAGGATGTAGAGGGGAATTTTAGTATAGAAATTGAAACTAAAAAAAAAAAAACCCAGATAGAAAATACAGAACTAAAATGTAATATTTTAAAATATAAATTTCTCTAGAGCAGATTTGGGATGACAAAAGCAATAGTAGGTGAACTTGATGACACATCAAAATAAATAATCCCAACTGAACTATAGAGAGAATTATTGATAAAAATATATAAACACATGATGTTGGACAGTATCATACTGTGTAACATACTTATAATTGAGGTCTGAAAAGTGAAAATAGAAAAGTTAGAACAGCAAAACTATTCAAAGAAATATTAAACTTTTTAAATTTAATTTTCAAAAAAGCAATGCAAAACCTAGAAAGAATTAGTAAAATCTACGTGGAATACATAAAACATTGATACATGACAATCAATATACTTAAAGTAAAAAAAAAAATCCCATTATAACCAGAGACTAAAAACACATATTTAGAAGAAGAGCAATGATGACTGATTTTTCAATAGAAAAAATGGAGGCCAGAAGAAAACAGAATATCTGTAGAATGCTTGAAAAAACTAACAAATAACAACAAAAGACACAAAAAATTCTACCAAGCTAGAATTCTATAATAAGTGAAAATATCTTTTGAAACTGAGGGCAAAAACAAATTGAAATCAATAACAATAACAAATATACAACTAATAAATGGCTAAGTATTTGGAAATGAAGCAAATAACCCGTGACTTCAAGAAGGAATCACAAAGGAAACTAGAAAATCTTTTAAACTAAATGATCGGGATACCCTAACATGTCATAATTTGTGGGATGCAGCCAGAGAAGTGCTTGTAGGAAAATTCATAGTTTTAAATAATTATATGATGTTAGATAAGAAAAAATATTTTTAAATTAATGAATTAAGCATAAGCCTTAAAAATTAAATGAAGAATAGTAAATTAAAGCAAATAGAAGTAAAAAAATGAAAATGCTAAAATGAGTGATTAAATAAAATGGAGAAAAACAATAGAGAAAACAAATGAAGACAAAAACTTGAGGTTTCATGAGGAATAATAAGATCAATAAACCTCTAGCAAAACTAGTTAAGAAAAAGCAAAAACACAAATTGTCAATATTAGAAAGAGGACCATATTCTTATAGATTAAATAATCTACCTGCTGTCTTCCACTGTTACTCTTCTACTTTGATAATACACATTTAAGAAACCTCAATTACTTTTTACCCCCCTCATTAGACCATTAGGCTCTTATCCTTAACTTGGTAAATCACATGTTTGTGTGTGTATGTGTGTGTGTGTGCACATGTGCATGTGTGTATGTTTAGTCTGACCACATAATCAACCATAAAAATATATTGGTTAAACCAATTTGCCAATTGTGTATGTATGTGTGTGCATGTGTGTATGTTTGGTTTAACCAATGTATTTCCAGTGTTTATTGCATACTTATTCACAATTAGATGTGCCTGACAGAATTTGGGAAGTGACAAGAATTTTTGGTAAGCAGTAAGCAACTCTTTACTTTGAGCAAGAGCATGACGATATCTAAGATATTGTTCCCATATTCTGTGTCAAAATATGTTTACTTTCCAGAAGAAAACAGTTCATAGCAAGTACAGTTCCCAGTCAAGGTATGAACAAACTTCTGCAGCCGTCTGAAAATAGCCAGTTTAGTAAATTCATAAATCTCTTCTTTGTGAAATTAAATGCTGCAGGTTTTTCAAATTCTTCAAGTTTGTTTTTCTTTTGTTTTTCTTATGATTTTAACAATGTTTTCTTGGAAGCTCTAGCCTTTCTCAGCAGCAATAAGGAGAACCAAGAGTAGGAGTTTTAGTCCACACATGGCCAGGAGCTCAGGAAGGAGGTTGGTTTACCTCTTGGAGGCAGCAGCGTGTCAACTGTGGTAGAGAGAGAAAATCCAAGAATAAAGCTAAACTATGATACAAATTTTAGTTTATTCATGACCCTTCTCCCAGACATCCTGGGCCTATTTCTATCAGACTTCAAAGTTTTGAGATTACAGGTTTTGTTCTATAAGGAAGGCAGGTGCTCTTCCATCTTAGTATAGGATTGAGAAGGTCTACCCTACCATTATCACCCAGAGTTTTATCAGAGTACAAAATAAGCAAAATGAGATACCACCAGAATGCCATAAAGAGGCATCAGGCAAGCAAGAGGATGTGGGTTTGTCCTATGTGTTTGATGCAAATGTCTGAGGTCTCAGAAGTACAATTTATTTATAATAACACAATATTGATATCAAAAAGTATGTATTGATATAAATTGGTATAAACTCAAGATTTATATATTTATAGAAATATACCTAAGCATACATGATAAAGCTAATTTAATGAAGCCATATATCGCTTTGGTTCTTTTCCATAAATTCTTTTCCATTTCATTTATCTCTCAAAGACTTTCTTCAAATGTTCATAAACCAGAACTCTAGGAATCCAAGTAATATTCAAAAGTTATTACCTTGGTAGCCAGGGAAGAGTTAGTGCATATTGGCTATTCAGGATAATAGAGACTTCTTCCAATGCAGTATCTATAGGAAATCATTCTACTTCATTACTTTTCTTTCAAAGACTTCTGCTCATCTTAGATTTCATATACTGATATGAAAATAACTTAAGATAGCAACTTGAGTGTCTCCACGTTTACTGAATGGCCATTGTTCTTACAGTGTTCACAGATTTATTCTCTGAACTAGATGCTTTTTCTCTTGCTCCTCTGCTGTACTTTGATGAATTGGTGCAGATGCTGGCTTAGCCTATTACCGTGTTCTCTTCTTATGGCAGTTGCCGCAAACTACAAACAGGGCTTCATCCCAACTAAATCCCACAGACAGCCTGTTGCTATCCTGGGCTTTGTTTTGTTAGCTCATTTAGAGACGTTAAAATCTTAAGGAAAATAAACAATGTCTTCTGAACCATCTGTTTTGCTTTGATTTTGTCCCAATCCCAACTTCATGTTCTACATCTTCAAAATAAAGATAATAACAAATTTGTAAACATATTTAAGAAAATATCCTTGCTACCAAGAGAAGAATGTCACAGCTGTGTGTATGATGAACCAGACATCAAAGGCAACCAAATGGGGAAGATTTTTAGAGCCTTGATTTTGATTTGGGACTCAGTTCACGATGTTGTCAAGATTAGAATTTAATGCAGATATATTCACCCTTAACTACAGTATTCATGATTTCTCTTTTTGCCAGGCTATTATTTCATGCCAATATAGTGATTATTGTAAAGAATAGCATAACCATCGTGATAGAATGGATTATTATTAAAATAAACTGTCGATTTCTGAACAGGAAAAACTATTTATTGAGAGGGACTATGTGAAAAAATAGGTCTAGCTGGGCCATTGTATTGATCTGCATGAATTCAGTAGGCTCTAAACCTGAAATGACCAATGATTCTGTGTTTTTATGTTTTGAAGTTGTCTTTCTTTACTGATTTTCAGGTATAAAATATCAGAAAGACCCTCAGAGGCCTGGCACAACAAATGTACACAATTGTGATTATCAAAATGTATTTAAAAAACTCTGTAATATTTCTGTTGCTCTCTGGAGTCACATCCAAGAGTCTGTACAACCTATAAAGTGTCAAACCCAATATACTGATTTAATGGTTAAAAATGATATGTGAAATTAAGAATCATAAATTCTTTTCCTGATTTCATAGGAACACAATGGGTGTCTCGGGAGGGATCTTTTAAATTATATAATGACCCAATTTTCCCCATCACTGCAACAGAGAATACAGATAATTACATTCACATGACTGCAAATGTAAACTATTAAATATGCTAAGTCCCACAGTCAATGAGATATATGATAAGTAAAAATATTTATGGTACATAATTCCAAAGCACTGCAAATAAAATATTAATCTTTATCATGACAATGAGAAGGATGATCAGTTTAAGAAAATGTCCTTGTCATATAAAACTATGTTTCAATCATCTTTTGCTCCCCACCCCCCACCCGCTTAAACAGCAGGCACATTCTTACCTAGGGAACAATGCAATGAAATCTAATTCTATCAGAACTTCTCAAACCTGTGTAAAACTGTCATGTTTCTTTTGATTTCAAAAATACAATGACATTTGAAGTTCCATTCCCAAAGTACAGGAAATAAATTCTTCTACCAGGTTTCCTCCCCAAATAAATTTTCGAAATGCTTGAAAAATAAATTACATTAGCCCACCAAAAATTTTTCACCCCCAAGATATGTGGTTCAAAATGGTACTTCTTCAGAGCTCTGATATTTCCTGTATTTTCTACAAATGAACACTAAAGATGATAAATAAAATCACTTCTTGTCTCATAACTGGCTTCGTCAGACCGTTTGCTACTCTTTTCACACAGCGTCTCCACCATTAATTCTCGAAAGGGCAATAAAATCCAGGCAATGCTTTAACAAAGAGTTACCGAAGACTTGGGGACATGAATGCAAAAGAGAAGAGGACAACTTCAAAGTGACGTTTGATAGCACTGCTCATATTTATGCCAATTTTTAGCTTATTCCACCATACCAATTGCAACATTATTTCTAATTGTTGGCCCACCTATGTCTTCATCAGAAAACAAGATACTCAAGAGTAGAGATGATAGCTTTTCCTCTTGGTAAACCTTGTACCTAACATGGTGCTGGATATTTAGCTACTCAGTAAATATTTACTGAACAAATAAATAATGAACAATGAATGAATGAGATAATATATGTTTAGCATATAACACATAGTTGATACTCAGATATAGTTTTGTATCAACTATTAGTTGGTACTCAAATGCTCATTATGTTTTCAATATGTATCAAATAATGATTCATTATTCATTCAACTAATAGTCATTGAATTAATATCATATCCCAAGCAGTGCCCTAGAAGCTGGGAATGGAAAATAAAGTGAGGGTGAAAGGTTAGCCTTTTTCTGTTGAGAAGTTTATATGCCACTGGAAGAGACAGGCAATAAATAAGTCAACCAATAAATCAACAAGAACATTTTAAATAATATGAAGCCAATAAAACAGACAACGAGTGATAGTTTCATGTGTGACTAATTTTATTTGGATGTTCTCAGAACATTGGGAGATAACACTTGAGCTGGATCTGATTGGAAAAAAGAGCCAACCATTTGCAGATATGCAGGAAGATCTAATGGTTTAGAAAGTAAAAAAGCTTTCAGATCAGGAATAATTGAAAACAGAAAAGGGAAGTGAAGGGGAAAAACTCATGGGAGGATAGATATGAGGTAAGAGATGAAGGCAGAAGACAAATAATAGAAGGCCTTGTAGAACATGCTAAAGATTCTGTTGTTTTTTTTCTTTTTCTAAGTGCATGCAGACACCACTGGAGAATTTTATGTGGTTTGATTCACATTTTTAAATTACTACTCTGGCGGCAAAGCATAGATTGTGGGGAAAAAGAGTGATTAGTTTAAAATCAATTGTAGAAAGTAAGGTGAATAATAACAGTTGCTTGGGCTAAGGGGCAGCAGTGAAGCTTGCGAGGCAAACAATTATTTTGGAGGCACAGCTGACAGCACTTGACTGATTTCACGTGGGAAATGAGAAGAATAAAAAACTTTCTTGCTTTTTTAAGTATTTCTCTTTTCTTCATGGGTTTTGAGCTTGAGCATCTGGAAGGAACAGAGAATGGATTAGGAACACATTTGGGATATCATCAAGAATACAGTTTTGATTGTATTGAGTGTGAGATGGCCTCTTGGAATTCAAGTGACTATGTCAAGTAGGAGTTTAGTACTGAGGGGAGATTCAGAGCTAGAGATATACATTTGTGAGTCGTTAGATATAAATGGTGTTTATAGCTAGAAAATTAGAAAAGACTTTTTAGAGAAAGACTATAGGTAGAGAAGAGTATAGGTGTTAAGCTAAGCCTGGGGTCCTAGAACTCAAGGCAAAGCAGAGGGGGAGAACATAGCAAAGAGATTGAGCTACAGCAATTAGTAGATAGAAGGAAAACCAGGAGAGTGTAGAGTTCTGAAAAGAAGAAAAAAAAATCATTAAGAATAAAATGGTCAATTAGTAATCTGTTACAAAGAACAAATAAGATGAGGAATGATGAAAAGTGACCACTTTATCTGGCATACTGGAGATCGCTGATAATCTTGAAAAAAGTCGTTTCAACATAGTATATAGGCAAAAGGCCCAAATGAATCAGGTTGAGAAGAGGTTGGAATCATTATGATCCTGCATAATGAAGCTTTTTCTAAGGGAAACCATGTCACACAGTGTCTTTGTAGAGAGGCTTAAGGCAACTCTATTGTGTAATTTACAGTGCTCTTACCCTCCCCAACCAGAGTTGGTTGCACAAAGCCTTTGAAGTGGTTTAGCCCACCTCACTGTAGAGTACTGTGATAAGAGACCAGATCAATCAAATTCTCTCTCCCGTCTTACTTTGAAGTGGAAGGATATAAGCGGTGGGAGCTGAGGTTAGTCAGATATACAGAGCAAGGCCTTGAGACAGGAGCTTTGATGGTCCTGAAGCAACTGAAATCCTGAATAGGCATAAGCTATAACTTATGGGGAAGCTATTTGGGACAGAGGATAAGGCATCCACTTCTTAGGGAAAATGAACGACAAGATCCACAGTGTCTGGGGGAACAGGGATGAAAAGGGGTAGCAGGAGCTCATTAACAGCAGAGTATTAGTATAAAGATCCACAACCTCTTGATGCTAACATCTCTAAGATGGCTCAGCTTCTTCATAATTAACTTCAATTTCCTGTTTTGGTACTTTGGTTCCTGCTGTCTCAGGAGATCTTATTCCTTGGATCCCAGAAGACCTGGCTTATCTTTGTTACTCCTTTAGTATTTGCATCCTTGTAATAAAACATCAATCCTGGAGACTCCTGAGTGTGTTTCTGTTCTATACAACCAACAGATTTTTACTAATTTAAGATACGATATACAAAGAATAGCTTATCAGATGCTTAGAATAAAAAGCTCAAATAATAACCACTGGCAGAACATTCCAAAAATTGGTAGATTCAAGAAGTGATTTAAAAAATAAAAAGAAATACTGTCAATGTACTTAGAGTTGGCGAATACGTGTTTATCATTGAATTACTTGCATTGTACTTACACACATTGTAA
The DNA here is from genome assembly GCA_963574695.1 of Propithecus perrieri. Classification (NCBI taxonomy): domain Eukaryota; kingdom Metazoa; phylum Chordata; class Mammalia; order Primates; family Indriidae; genus Propithecus; species Propithecus perrieri. Next base: position 37,999 of record CAUYRB010086885.1, read on the forward strand.
TTACACACATTACACTAGACAATAATAAAGTATTGAAAATAGAAGGCAAGGTGGTTGATTCTTTATAAGCAGGAAGGGACAGTAATATGTTTAATTTTTGCTATTTAATGTTTGCTGTTACTGATCTGTAGAAGAAGCTGATAGGTTCAAGTATCATCCAGTTTTGTGTATGAGCAGGGGTGAGGGGGAATCTTTCTTTGTTTCACTTTTCCAAATCATTGGCATAACAGAATTTTTTCATTATCTAAGGATATGCCATACAGAAAGATAGAAAAAAAAATACTGTTTCTTTTAATAAAAAAAATAAATAAATAAAAAAGCAAGAAACTCTTTGTATGCCATAATTGAAGATGAGAAAGTTTCTAAAACTTCTCTTTTCTCTTGGCAGAAGTGTTGAAGTTTTCAAAAGTTATATTCTAAACTTTGGTAATGTGGGTGGCCACAAAATAAAAAAATGATGACACTTAAAATATTAACAAAGAGATTTTGTATGAGGTTTCTATGAAGTGCTCAAAGACCTGTCAAAACAAGTCTCCTAATGCTGCATTATGATAAAGCTATTTCTTAGGATCATGAAACAAGACTTTTTGACCTTGAACACATCACAAATCTTCTCTTATAGACATTTAAACATATCCTGGCTGAATGCAAATGGAATTTTCCATTGCTCAGCTAATGGGCCCTTGAGCTCCTTGAGCTGAGCTCACCATTAAGGAGCCAGACAGCTGCAGTGCAAAATCAGAGACGCCTCTGAGCTTGTTATTGTCACAATCTCTTCATTAAAGAATCAAAGAATTCCACACCAAGTATAAGAACACATAGGGAAGATGGCAAACACCAATATTTAGTATTTTCTTCCTGTTTCTATAAGTAAACTCAGAGAAATTACTAATTAATTGCTTTTCATTTCAATTAATAGTGCAAACCAGAATAAGTGTGATTCTCCAACATTCTAACAGAGGAGAAGCAAATGAATAACTGGCTTCTCCATAGTTATTAAATGCTTCTTAAACTAATTTTCATGTCTTTTTCTTTCATAAACTTCTATATTTGTAAAAATGGATGTGGCTGTTTTTCCTTAAAACCAGAATGCATAGAGAGCAGATGGTAGAATTACGTAACCACCAAGTGGCCTTTCTGTTCACTAGAAAACCTCACTGATGTTTCAATTTCCACCAAACCAATCCTTACAAGTAGTTGTTCAAGCCAATATTTGAATGCCTTTAATGGAGAAACTACTTCTATCTTTTAATCTTCTCTCGTAAGATATATGGAAGTTTTTTTTCTAAGTGGTGTTCAAACCAAAACAGGACTTTTAATCCCACCACATTTATACTAGTGCTACCACTTAACTCTGGTAATGCAGGCACCTGCACACCTAAGCACAGGCATTCGTGAAAGACTCCGACATAAAGAAAGGGCTCACACTCACACATATCTGCTTTTATTTTCACTCTCAAAGTCCTAAGAAAAGTATAATAAACTATAATTAGGGTGACTTCATATCCCAGTTTGCCCCAGAAGGGAATAATTTATGCCTTTTTTTCTTTCACGAGAGTAATTATTACTAGTTTCTCTTCACTTTCAAAATGGCCTCATTTGGACACATGTTAGGTAGGCTCTCTGTACCCATGAGGATTGTGTATCTTCCCCCAGCCTGGTCTGGGAGCACCCTTTCCCGAGCTTCAACAAGTCATCAGTCACTTCACCTTCACCCTAATTACCACCCAAATGCAGGAGCAATTAAATATCAGATAGCCTTTTGAAATGGGTAAACGATCCAAAGACAACACTCCACTTTACACAGTATGTAATTCCCTTTTTCTCCCTCTTTCCAATTTCTACACCCTTTTTCCCTCTCCTTTTCCCTCTGCTATTCTCGTCTTCCTTCTCTTTCTGGGTTGCCTTTGCAGGAGGTCCTTCTGCTTCAATTAAGAAGCCTAAAGGATACAAATAACATTGAAATCAGGCCTAGAAAGAAAACTTTGCCGTAAGATACAGGCTGTGTAGGCTGGTCATAATCTTTCATGCAGAGACCAAGCTGAACTAATATAACATGAATTTTTGATACTTATTTGCCTGCTATCTCTGCAAAAGACCTTTAGGGGTATAAATCTAAGACCTACACATAAGAGTCTTGGTTGTATCTTATAACTGTTTGTACTCTGTTGATGTAAAGGACCCCAACAGGACCAGTCATTTAAAAAAGTTCTTTTACTTTGTTTGGTTGGTTTTTCATTTGCAGAAACACATTGACCTTCTTCTTGTTATCAATTGATATACTGCCAAGTGGCTAAAAATATAAGCTTGTCTTATAAATAAATACAAAGCCTGAAGAGTGGCCTATGTTTCCCCTTTATTTTGTAAGAAGAATATTCTTTAAATATAGAACTATATTATCTTCAAGCATCTTTTTAAAACTATAACTTATAGTTGTTATATATACACATATCCCTATATATAACATATTCATATAATTTATAAGTTTATATAGCATAAATATAACAAATTTATAACTAACTTAGAAGTTATATATAATATACAAATTAACACATTATAAATATAAAATATATCAAAATGTATAAAATGAAATTTTATATAAATTTACATAACTTAAAAAGTATATATAGAGATATGTAACTATATGTAACACACATAAACTATGTATCATATAGTTTAATAAGTGAGGAAAATTTGATTCAAATACATTCAACTAAAAAACATAACAGGTATCAAGTGTGGTGATATGAATAACCGAGTATAACATCAATACAAAGCGGTGAGAGACAAGATGGCTGACCAGAGACACCAGCTGCCATATCACCTCAGAAAGTAAGAAAAGTTTTAGATGAAAAAGAAAAAACAAACAAACATAGATCAGGTATAATTCCGAAGGAAAAGTGCCAGAACGTACAAGAGATTCCATGGGAAGAAGTTGAGGAACAGAACACGGAGCAAGATATTGGCAGAGGTTAACCACCAAGAGGCTTGGAGTCCAGTGAAAAGGGTGGGTGGAGTGGTTTGTTTCTCTCTCCCTCACATCTCTGGCAGTCAGCAGGCCCCCGAGCTGCTGGAGAGCCTTTCTACTCTCACGAGTTCAAAGGCTGCTGCCGCCAATGAACTGGGAGCTTCTCGAGGACAAAGCACCAGGCTGTGAGCCCCATTGAGGTGCTTCCCATCAACACAGACCCGAGCTGAGATTGTAGGCTCCATATGGCTTTTCTACCCACTGTGCACCTTTGTCCTCCCCAGAGAGCTTCAGCCCCTCAGTTTTCATCTTGCTTATTCCCATACAAATGTTGCCCAAATCCGGCCCAGACTACAGGAGCCACAGAGGGCGGGTGGGTCCTGGGGGATCTGCGTGACCCCAGAGCCTGGACATTACAGTGGGGCTGCCTTGCAGAGAGGGGGACAGAGATGAACAGAGTTCTGGCTTTCCTGCATTCAGACTCTTTTCCTCCCCTTTGCTCTGTCTGTGCATCCACCACACCAGGACTTCCACACAGAGTGGCGCTCAAACCTTTCCTCTTATAGACTTGCAGCAGACTAAGCCCTCCTTGGTGCTGCTTGCCAGGATTCTCCATCAGAGCAGGGCACACCCCAAAGCAGAGGGACATCAAACCTGCTTGAGCACCCCACAGGCAACTTGGGACCAGAATGCTTCTCCCTGGCATGGTCAGGGCTTGATCTTCAGAGACCCAGGGACTGTCCCACAGGCTACAATCCATGCCCTCATTCCAGAGCCTATTGCATGGAGATGTAGACACAGCCAGGAGTAGAAAAGGTAAATTTAGTCACGCTTTGGAAGCTAACCAGCTATGGTATCGCTTGGGTTTGAATGTACCCTCCACAACCCATGTTTAAATTTAATTGCCATTGTGATGGTATTGAGGGGTGAAACATTTAAGAGGTGATTAAATCATGAGGGCTCCGCCCTCATGAATGGATAATGCCATGTCACAGGAGTGGGTTAATTATCACCAGTGGCTTTGTTATAAAAGCGAGCACCCTCTCTCTCTCTCTCTCTCTCTCTCTCATGTGCTCTTTTGCCATGTGATGCCCTTAACCATGTTATGATGCAGCAAAAAGTTTCCCACTAGATGTGGCCTCTTGATATAGGATTTCCCAGCTTCTAGACGGTATGCAATAATTTTTTAATAAGGTTATCTGATCTGTGGCATTCTATTATAGCAGCAGAAAATGGACTCAGACAGGTTTACTTTATTTTAGCACACACTCTGGAAGGGTCTAGTGGTAGTGGCTGTGACCTAAAACTAGACCTACCAACCAGCGACAAATAAAAAATGTATGTTATGCCAGCGCTTGCTGGTAGGTAAATCATGCCAGTGGGGAGTTCAGCAGCAGGAAATAGGTTCTCAGAGGTCAGGGTTCCCTGAAATGAGAGCAAGACCCCAAAATATAAGGCGGATATCCACTTTACAGCAAAGAATAAAAGGGAGCTAGACAACTAAGATAGAACCCTGCCTTAGAGGGAATGTGGTGCTTGCTAGGTTACCAAGCAAAACATTCAGCCATAGAGGAACAAGCCAAAAACCCTCTGAAAAGACAAGTGACCAAATCACAACAGTTCTGGAAGTAGGTTAGGGAGCCCCAGTGGATGGGATTAGCGTTTCTTAGTTCCTTCCATCCTGCCTAAAATTAGGCTTGTTTCTAGGGATCAGAAGGGGGCTCAGTGGAGATTTAATGGCCCCTATGTTAGGTACAGAAAATCAGATGAGCCTTAAAATTCACAAGTCTTTATTAACATGTTTCACCACATGCTGACAATTCAGCCCTTCCATGGCTGACTTGGGATAGGAGTGTAGCAGAAAATTGTACCTGAGATCATGAATATGGATCATGAAGGGAGAAAAGTTGATAGCCCCAGGAAGCAGGAGGCATAAAGAAGAAAGAATAGGGTGTAGAAACCTGAAGCAGGAGTAAAGTGGGGAAAGAACAACTAAAAGGAATTTAGCATAGTAAGTTGAAAATTACTTAAAGTATCATATTTGCATATAAATCAAGTTTCCAGCACCAGAGAATGTCAGCTCCATTGCATTTTCTATAACATTGATATATAGTTCTATTTATAGTCTAACAGTTTTTCTTGTTTGTTTTTTCAAAGTAGGCGGAGGTAATAGGCATTTGGCTGACAGTGCAACTTTCCAAATTGCTACTATCAAAAGGAGAAAAGGCAGTTAAATACGGATGGAGGGTACTGTGTCATGAGTAATGAGCTCAGCATGTGGTAATGAACCCAGTTTTGCCGCAAACCAAAACAGAGCAACACTATTTTCTAATATTGGCTTTTGTCCTGGAAAGTAAGAGTCATATAAAAGAACTTCAGAAGTGTAACCTTTTAAGGTAGAACCCTTAAAAATGTGGTTCTACCCCTATAATGTTAGGAATCTTCATAGTGTACCAGTTTTCCTATCATGGGAATATTTGACAACAGAAGGAAGTAAGACATTATCAGAGAGTCACAGTGACAAAATAATTCCATTTTAGTTTACCTTTAGTGTAGGAGGCAGGCAGGCAAAGTTTTCTTAAAGTCAGGATAAGTTTTTGCAAATATTATTACCTCTAAACAGCAATTACAACAACAGAAAGAATACATAGGTCACAGATCATCAATAACTTAGTGATATCACTTTCAAATACGGGAATGGTACATTTTAACTTTCTCTCATTAGGAACAGATGGTAAAACACCCAGCACTTTGGGAGGCCCAGGCGGGAGAATAGTTTGTGGCCAGGAGTTCAAGACAGTCTAGGCAACATACAGAGACCCCACCTCTACAAAAAGAAAACAAACAAAAAAAAGAAACAAGTAAATAATAACAGACAAACATATGATAACATTGGCTTGAAGTTTTATTACAAACCCTAATGCATCTAACTGTTACACAGGTATATGAGATCTAAGTCACCATGAGAAACAAAATTAAAAGATCTCTCTAAGATAGAGATTTTTCACATGCACAACATTTTGTTAAATTCAAAAGCATTTTCCCCAAACCCCAGATTTTCATGGTAGTTAGTATTGTTCTGATTTCAAGAACACACAGTGTTCTAAGAACACTTAGCAAAGGGTCCGCATTTATTTTTTGGTTCACCAGGCAAAAATCTAAGTTTTCTGAGAACAGTTAGAGACTGTCATTCATAAAGAAGAAATTCAAGGGTGTGAAAGATCTTGGAGCTTGCTATTCATATGCAGGATAGTAATAGATAAGAGAAAGGGAGGACAATACATACACACACAGACACACCACAAAACACAAGACTGTATTAAAATGGTTTCTGTGAAAGACACAGGTGGGTCCACATAAAGCTAATGCCTGTAGATGGCTGTGAAGTGGAGAATCAAATGTTGGTAGGAAAAAGAGAAGTACAGGAAGGATTACCTAAGTACAATGAAAACTATATAACATATCAGTGGCATATGATTCTTCTACTCAAAACATCCCATCAAATCACATTCTAGAAGTAAATATTTTCAATGACAAGATACTACTTTTCCCTCTAAGACAGCTTACTTTTCGGTCCTTTAAAATCTTTGCTTTGCAGTTAGGGATGATAGGGCATTTGTTAATGAAATGCGAATGACTGATTTCAACTACAGAAACATGGCACATAACTACTCCTCTTCTGACTGCAAACTTATAGGAGCAGTGGGGCCAGTGCTGGAATGAAGGCTCCCCTGCTCGGCTTCAGGACCCCTGTCCCTCAGGCGACAGAGGGGCATGTGCTGGGTTGGGGGGCAAAGACTATTCACCCAAGACCTTGGCATTTCCTATGTCTCAGCGCTGCCTCCGTAAAATGAAGCAGTTGGGATGGGAGACTGTCAGCTAGTGATCCTCTCCTGAGGTTCCAAAGCAGAAGGCAATGAAAGTCCGGCCCCACCCACCATCTCAGCCTTTATTTTCTATTTACAATAGCACAACACATTGGAATATTTGCTGCTTTTCAACAGTTCCATTCCAGTCTATGTTCTAGTTGACTTCTGGTCCCTAAAGAACAATTTATTAATAGTTATTTGATTTGCTTTTGGATTAATTAAACTTATATTTATACTTATTTCCAATGCTGCTTTTTCTCCAGAGGTTTTTAGGAAGGTGCTAAAATAAACATATACATTATCCTTCAAACCAAGACATTTTTGAAAGTTGAAAAAATGCTATTAGTAATTACCTCAGGAGTATAGGCATAAATTTGGATTGTTCCAAACAAAGACATGTGATCACCATAAATATATATATTAGGGTAACACTCTTCTTTCTGATTCTTGAGCCCTAAATGTTCAACATAACTCACATTTCAAACTGCTCTGTAAGCTTCTCTACAAAAGGAAACATAAGTTCAGAAATGATCAACACATTAAGTCAAAGTTAAAATAGAAGAGGAAGTAAAAGAGACAGCCATACATGTTTGTTTATATAAAAACATATCTGTATAGATGTGTGTGTATTACATATGGGGAGGGGAGAGAATAATAGAGAAAAAGGGCTGAGAGTTAGGACTCCTGAATTTTAGCCTCATTAATGTCATTATTTCACATTTCACTTTATGTACCTTAATATTTTTTCTATTAATATTTATAAAAGAATGGAAAATAACTGCACTGCCTCATAGTTTTCCTGAGATTAAATTGAAATAATCACTAAAAAATGCAGTTCAAAAACAGTTTAAGGTATTATGCACACACACACACACACACACACACACACACACATTTTATATATATATAAAATGAAAGATCTTTACAGTTATGTATTATATAGTATGATTATCTAGTGCATTAGCCTCTGGGTTGTAGGCCCAGGCAAGGTACAATAGGTAGGCTTATTTAAATAATAGAAGATCTTGGGCCAAAATTTCCTTGATGAGAAAAATCTCTGAATTGATTTCTCCATGTAAATAAAAACACAGAATTCCTTAGAGTTACATGCTTAAAAAATGTATTAGACAAAAGAAAGTAACCAAATATTTTGGTAACAGTAATGTACAATTTTTTCCAATTTATTTATTTAATGTTCTTTTTTTAATTTTAGAATATTATGGGGGTGAAGGATTTTGGTTACATATAATGCCTTTGCATCACCCAAGCCAGAGCCACAAGTGTGCCCATCCCCCATACAGTGCACTCTGCACCCATTAGCTATGATTTTACCCATCCCCTCCAACCCCTCCCACCGGCCCGGCACCCAGTGAATATTACTTCCATGTGAACACCTAAGTGTTGATCAGTCAGTACCAATTTGATGGCAAGTATATGTGGTGCTTGGTTTTCCATTCTTGTGATACTTCACTTCGACGATGGGCTCTAGCTCCACCCAGGATAATATAAGAGGTACTAAGTTCACCATTGTTTTTATGGTGGAGTAGTATTCCATGGTATACATACAGCACATTTTATAAATCCAATCATGCGTTGATGGGTACTTGAGTTGTTTCCACATCTTTGCAATTGTGAATTGTGCTGCCATAAACATTTGAGTGGAGATGTCCTTATTGTAAAATGCCTTTTTTTCCTTTGGGTAGATGCCTAGTATTGCTGGATTGCTGGATCAAATGGTATTTCTATTTTTTGCTCTTTGAGATATCTCCAAATTACTTTCTGCAGGGGTTGTACTAATTTGCAGTTCCACCAGCAGTGTAAGAGTGTTCCTATTTCTCTGCATCCACATCACCATTTGTTGTTTTGGGACTTTGATAAAAGCTGTTCTCACTGGAGATAGGTGATATCTCATTGTGGTTTTGATATGCATTTCCCTGATGATTAGAGATGTTGAGCACTTTTTTATGTTTGCTATCCATTATTCTGTCTTCTTTTGAAAAGTTTTGATTCATGTCCCTTGTCCACTTTTTAATGGGGTTATTTGATTTTTTCTTGTTAACTTTCTTAAGTTCTATATAGATTCTTGTTATCAGCCCTTTATCGGATGTGTAGAAAGCAAATATTTTCTCTCATTCTGTAGGTTGTCTATTCACTCTAATGACAGTTTCCTTGACTGTGCAGAAGCTTTTTAATTTGATCAGGTCTCATTTATTTATTTTTGTTGTTACTGCAATTACTTTGGGGTCTTCTTCATAAATTCTTTGCCTAGGCTGATATCTAAGAGTTTTCCCAACATTTTCTTCCAGAATTCTTAAGGTTTCATGTCTTAGGTTTAAATCTGTTATCCATCGTGTGTTGATTTTTGTGAGAGGTAAGAGGTGTGGATCCAGTTTCAATCTTCTGCATGTGGTTATCCAATTTTCCCAGGACCATTTGTTGAATAGAGATTCTTTTCCACAGTGCATATTTTTGCCTGCTTTGTCATAGATTAGATGACAATATGAGGATGGCTTTATATATGGATTCTCAGTCCTGTTCCAAAGGTCTATATCTCTGTTCTTGTGCTAGTACCATGCTATTTTGGTTACTATAGCCTTGTAGTGAAGCTTGAAGTCTGGTATACTTATGCCTTCCAATTTGTTCTTTTGCTGAACATTGCTTTGGCTATATGAGGTCTTCTCTGATTCCATATGAAGTGTAGAATTATTTTTTCTAGATCTGCAAAAATGATGATAATGTTTTCATAGAGATTGCATTGATTCTGTAGATAACTTTAGGTATACAATTAGGTAATATCAAAAATGTCTTTGTTTGCAGCATTAACTATATTCTAGGGGAAAAAATAAATGTTAATAAGCTTATATTTATCCTTAAAATAAGACTTCCTGTGAGAGGAAGAATAACTTTTTTAAAAAATAAGCTAACCAGCAAAGTTAGGGTTATTTTCAGAATATTATTCTCCTTAATGGTCTGCATAATTTCAGTTTAAAGAATAATTTGTGTGTTTATGTGTTTATACCCTGATTAGTTCAGAAACAAATTTGATTTAATTCTGTATTTAATTCTGTATACTTGTGTTAACATATTTTTGCTGTCTTTCTGTAATACTTACGTTTAATTTCTATTTTTTTAAATAATTGCACTCTCTAAAAGTCTTTTGTCTTTTTTGATACAGTTACCTATAGTTTTGGAAAGAATAAGGTGAAAAAATAAATTGTCAATCTGTTAAAGCCTAAAATGTTCAGCAACAAAATATTGGTATTCTAAATGTAATATTATGCTCATCAAACTTTTCAATTTATCAATAGATAAAATTTCTCCTAAATTTATTTTTGAGAGCTATTTTAAAACGTTATATTGGTCTTCCTTTAGCATGGTTACTGAAATAACCCAAAACACTGGAGTAAATTTCAATTTTCCTTCCAATTATTCTGTGACCTTGGCACAGAACTCCCAATGACTGCATAAGAAGTTTTATATGTGGGGGACCCATGCACCTCATGAAGACAGGACAAATACTCATTCTATTTAGTCCTAGTTCTTAGATTTTCTTTACTAGATATTAGCTTTCTAAATCAATGAGTGCTCCTAAACAGGGAAAAAAATGACAAAACAAAATTCAACCTTACTTGTAGAGATTTTACTGCCCCCTTTTCCTTTGGCCTTCAGAATATTCTAAAGGTTACAAATACTATTATCCTCCATTGAATTTTCCTTTACAAAACATCAAAATTTAAAACTATATAGAGTTAAATTAAATACCAAATCAGTCAATAAAGAGGACAATTTATTTATATAGATCTATTTATACAGATAGATTTTATAGTTATATAGATCTATATATATTTTCACAAATTGCCATAAATGTGGATATATGTAAAATTATATACCATCACCCAATGCAATAATGCATGCATTAAGTAAATAAGTTGTCACTAGCCTGAGACCTATGTTAAAGTGGTGATTAGTTGTTAATATCCACGTGTCCATTTTCAGTACCTCCTGAGGGTCCCCTAGGCAGAAGCTATGCGACAGATAATGCCTGGATATGAAAGTTAAAAAAAACTAAAACAACTCTTTTTAGGAAGCTGAGTTTAGAAACTTTGTTCTAAGCTTTCTCTTGAAGTCCTTTATTTACTAGATATATTTATCTTTAGGACAGTGATTTCAAACTAAGAGCAATATTGTCTGGAAATTTTTTAGTCATCACAACTTGGAGGTTGTTGGGAGAGGAATAGTTGCTACCGGCCCCTAGTGGCTAGAGGCCAGGGATGCTGTTAAACATCCTCCAATGCATAACATAGTCCCCCAAACAAAGAATTACCTGGGTCATAATGTCAGTAGTGTTGATATTGAGGATGTTGAGAAATGGAGCTCTGGATCAAGGATAATGAAAGGTTGCTATCCTAAAAAAGTCACTGTAATCAGCAGTGGCTGGTACAGATACTTTTTTTTTTCACCTTAAGAAAGATTTTGAGGCTATTTCCAATCATGAAGTAAATAACGTTAGTATTTTAGTGATGTCTCCTCTTACATGGGTGACAGATGAAACCAGGAGGTACATTTTCTACTTATTTAGAGTTCTATTTGTCCCTGATGCATCCAATGGCTAAGAACCTAAAAGCTTGTTATTTGAAGTAATTATTCATCTTCTGGATACTTTTTCTTCCCTGTGTGTCTTTGGCAAAGAAAATTTAATTTGAGATGGGGTGAAAAAAGTATGAAATCCTTTTGACTTTGGAGGTGATTTGTTTATCTCAGAGCTAGTGTGAATCCTGTGTGAGTAACTTATTTCATTCCGAATTCCATTAGCTATCTTTTACATGTATTCGTAGACACCTGAAATTCAACCACTATCATTCACTGTACAATGTGATATAACAATATAACAATTAAAACAAAAGATCATTAGGCTCAGTGCCTTATTTTATATATAGATTACTACTGGTTGCTTAGATGTTTTGCTTATGATAGAAAACAAGACAAAATTTAACCTAGTCAAGTTTATCAGAGTTTCTGAAAAGTATTTCCTAGGTTACACTTATTGATACATGGAAGTTAATGCCCGGTTTCTTTACCAATCACAGAGCATGAAATATTCAAAAGTATCCAAAAATAACATCTTGATGATGATGTCCAAAATCTAACATGTTTGGTTTCCTGAAGCAGCAAGCAACAAAAACATGTTTTGCAGAAAATGATATAGCATATGCCAAGATGGGGTGATAATTATCATCAGCTTTTATGTTTAATGGTGATAGGATGTTATTACAGCCATCATATCTACTAGTGTCTTATAATCAAGTTTAAACATAGTCTTGGAGTAGCAGAGCCCAGCTCTGTGATTTTTATAACAGAGAAAAAAATACATTTCATGAAAGGTTCTAAACATACCAAAGGAGGAAAACAAAGTCTCTTACACAGAGGTACAATTAACACTCAGTTTTCCTCCTTAGGTTTCTCTCCCTGAGCTTAATGCCTAGAGATAACCAGTGGCTTTCTAGTATTTACATGTATTATCATTTCCGTGATTATAACATCGTTTTTTTCCTCAAGGTTTCCAGTGGTTTCTGTGTCTCAGAATAAAACAGATGTCTGTATGATGGTCAATGAAGTCATTCACTCACTCCCTGACTTCATCTGCATCTTCTACTCTTGTTTACTCTGTTTTAGCTTCACCGGCCTCCTTGTAATTCCTGTGAAAAGGTAAAAATGCTCCTACCTCGAGGACTTTAATTTACTATTTGCCCTACTTGAAATGCTCTTTCTTTTGATTTATGCATAATTCACTCTCTCAATGAATGAACTTGGCTATTTAAAAGTGTGACACCCTCACTCCTAGCTTCATCAAATCCTGGCCACCCTCTGTCTTCCCTCCCTGCCACATTTTTCTCCAAAAGAGTGTGTTCCATTTCCTGTTATGTTTTTTCCTATGTAGTCTGAATAAATTGTACATTAATTGGAATCCTTTTTACCTTACGTATTTTATACTATTGCACATAATATACTTAAATGCCCTATTATCAACATCTGAATAACCTAAACTAAAATGAATCCCAGACCATTGTTTAATTGCAAATCAAGGAGGTTTTTAAAAAATTTCTTTATGCAGTATAAACTTTGATGAGTTTCCCTGGAATGTAGTTGTTTTCTTTTTTTTTGTAAATTATAGCTGAAATAAAGGGTACACAGTAATTCAACCAGTTGCAAAATTCACATGATGGAAAATATTGATGATTTCCCTGTTATTCCTATTTTGCTTCCCTCCCTTTGAATTGTTTTTTAATTAATGAAGGAAGAATTTGAGATCATTTTATTGATATTTGTAGTTCTAAGTCCTTGCACAGTGCCTGGCACATACTAGATAATCAATAAATGTTGGTTACCTTAAAGAATGGATAATTTAGTAATAGAATTACTTAATAATTAGAATTAGTAATAGAATATTTTCTATATACATTTTGAAAGCAGGCATTCTGCAGTTTCTTTTGTATCTTTCCCTAGTTTCAAAAATATGTAAATATGGAAATAAGCTAGTTCCTATGAATGATCTTGCTGTTTTCAAAGGAATGCTAATTAACTTCTGACTTTTAGGTAAATTCTTTCTTTAAAGAATGTGATGTCAACCTTTAACTTTCATCTTAACTGTAATTTGTAATTTAATGACCATATTGATGAATCTCTTTTTATGACAAATCTAAACTCTATATATCTTTTAGAATGACTTGTGTTCTCACTGACAGATCACATGAATATACTACAGATTTTCTAAATTTAATAACTAATCTTTTAAATAAAATTCTATGCCCAAAAAAGCCAACATTTCTCTGAGTTCATTCCTAAGATTTAAAAAGGATTTCAATAGATTTTAATTTTAGGATTATATGTTCTGAGGATGTGAAAAATTTAATTTAATATCTTACATTTTGACCTAAACTATTCCTTCTTATAAATACTATTAGTTTCCTAGGGATGTCATAACAAAGTAGCACAAACTGGGTGTCTTAAAATGAAAGAAATGTATTGCCTTGCAGTTCTGGAGACTAGAAGTCCAAAATCAAGGTGTCAAGAGGGTGATGTTCCCTTTGAAATTTGTAGGGGAGAATCCTTCCTATAATTAATTTTTGTGGCTATCAAAAAGTAGGGGTTCTATTTCATTCTTCTGCATGTGGCTATCAAATTTTTCTGGCACTCTAAAAACTTTTTAATGTCAGATGCTAGCACCTAAAGAATATGAAAATATAAGTTATTTTTAATTCCATTTTGGTTATTTTGTCCTTTGCCCACTATTTTGACTTCTAAATATTTAAAATAATTTTTTATAACACAATTGATTTTTCTCTCTAGTTTCTCCTGAGACTTTGATTAACTTAATAGCATCCCTTGCTATAAAATCAATTTAAATTAATGACACATTATTATATTAATAAAGAATGTCATTTTTGCTTTATTTTTATATTAATTGTTTTAGTGTGATACTTTGTCTCCTCCCAAAAATGATTTGCTCTGTTGCAGTTTTCTATCTATTTTTGTGGTTTTAGAATCAATTGCTTAATATCTCGTCTTCATCTATATGTCAACAGAGACATAGTGCAAAAGGTCTTTTTTGTCTATTGTCTTGAAATTTTACAGTAAGTGAAAGTCATGTTGACACAAATTTGGCTTTAACCTCGATAACAAGAAGTATTGAGTCAAAACACAGACACATGTTCTTCATAAATTCTCACAGGTTACAGTAATCTTACACAGGTTGAAATGACTTCACTTCGTACAGGCAAGTTGACTTTTGGTTTGTTTTTCTTCTAAAAGTGAAACTACTTGAGCTTGGATAAAATGCTCAGACAGCAGGGAAAAGTGATATTGTTCCATTAAACTCATTTTGGTTTCATTTTGAACAGTATTTTAGATGTGAGTAGGAGACAACTTTCACAGATCAAGTAAATGAAAGGACAGGTTATCAGTAACAGCAGGTGTGTATTAATAAAATGAAGCCATTGTTGTCTAAACATGGTCATTTGGAAGGAGAGTACAATATCTCAGATTTAATTTCTTCTCTTTTAATGAGTCTGGAATCATTCTAGAAAATAATACTGGTCAAGGAATAAAACAAAGAGAGATAATATATAGCAATTGTGTGTCATCATTACATCAAATTGTAATCACCATGTACTTGATGTGGCTCTCAATTTGCTTCTCAGGTATGCAAGAAATAAATCTTAATTTTATAAAATTATTTTAGTTCTCATTTAAATTCATAATCCACTATTGGAGTGGTAAAATTCTAATCTCAGTCAATCTGAAGTTCTCCTTTTTCTAGGTCAGGTATAAATTTCAGGGTCCTTAACTAGTTTTAAAGGATTGGAGAGAAAGGGACCACCTGGTTCTCAATTGTCTTTTCTGCCTGATATTTGCTGACACACTTCTTTATCCATCTCATCCTCAGACATCCATCTTCAGAGACCATCATGGAGATTTTCCTTGTAGGGGCAACCAGGCCCCTTCAGATCAAAATAGTATTGCCCACAATTCTAAACCCTGGGTAGTGAAGATCATGTTGCATTCTCCATGCTACCCTAGGGCATGAACTGCCCTCTAATGGTGCCTATGGCCCTGTCTGCTTGAACTCATCGTGCGGCCAGTCTAGGTCTCACTGTATCCTCAAGGACAGAGAATCCACTTTTCTCTCAGATCCCACAAACCAGTATCAGGTTTTGCTGCTGCCTTTTGATCCCTTTGTCTTCCATTTCCCCCTCCCAGCTGGGGCAATCTTTTCTAGTCTATCAAGCACTGGGGAGCATGGAGAGGCAGAGGTGAGGAGGGAAGATTGACCCTCCTCAAACTCACCATTTTCAAATATTTATTAATTTAATTTTAAATTTTAATTCCTGTTTGAGCAAAATCATCATCACCTAGAACTTGTTAAAAGTCTCATACTCCCACATACAAATCAGAAACTCTGAAACTGGGGAAAGGAGTAGAGGAAAGGGGTAGAGCAATCCATGATCTAACAAGCTACCCATGTACTCTGAATCACACCAAGTTTGAGAACCACTGATTCAGTCTACTCTACACCAAGATTAGCTTTATTCCCCTAAGAGCTTTTAAATATAAAAATCATAAAGGGAAGCCATTTTTCCCTGTATTTTTCATACTATCACATCCTTCTCCTGGATCCATGAGCATGGAGTATTCTAGGTGTTTGAAAAGGAAGTAGCATACAGAGGAAACTTTAGTTATAAGATTAAAAAGACACACTGGCAATATTTCAAACAAATTATCCCTCTAAAATTTTATAAAAGACCAGGGCAATCATCTTTAATTTATTAAAATAATTAAAGCAGAAAGAAATTTAACAATGTAAATTGATTAAAGCAGAGAGAAATATTCAAACCTTTTGTAGATCCATTCTAAGTTATCATACACATGTAGGTTAATATGGACATGTTGCTCATGTTGATCATCTACAACAGGGATTTTCAAGCTTTAATAAGCCTAAGAATCTTTTAGAAAGACAATTCTCAATGCATGTTATCAGGCCTAACCTAAAAGGTTCTGGTTCTGAAATATCAATTTTTTTTTTTTTAACAAAGACTGTGGTCCATGGATCATAGGTTGAAGAACAACATTTAGAGAGTCTTTGCCCAACACTATTCAGTTATATGTATACATATATTTTTACTACCAAATCCCTTTATCTCCTCAGAAAAATTTAAGTCTAGCATATTTTATTTAAATATCACAAATATTCCTGAAGAACTGTACATTCAATAAAAAAGTTGACTTTTCTTTAGAGTTCAATAATTATTCTTCAATAAGAGAATTTTTTAAAAGATCTATTTTAATTAAACTCATTCCCTTTCCTTCCAAATGGACATTTATAGAACAGCAGCTTTTACTTAATGACTTAAAGTCAGAGACTATATCTTTTTACCTTATATCCAAAAGTGATTGGTACAGTGACTTGCATATAGTAATTGTTAAATCAATGCCTAATAACTGAATGTAGATGTGTTTAGGATGAGAGCTATTAGGCTTTTCGAAACCTTGGTAATGTTCTCTGGCTCAACTAGGATTTAGGGATTTTTGAAATATAGCCCCAGATGGTTATACTTTTTCATACATTAAAAAAAAATTTCCCCCCAATCTTTCTTGAACATCAGATAACATGCTGTCAGGGTAGCAAATATTTACCCAAATTGTAATTTTCTCTGAGCATTCAAAAACTAGATAACCATGCTCAGTAGAAATGTTTATAACTTATAAATAGGTTTTGATAAAGGGCTTGAGATCATGGGCATAACATTCAATTTGTCTTATGAGAGGATGATATTTCCTTTGTGGCTTTCAGCTATGTTCTAAAGACTTTAAAATAATTAACTAAGATAGAAGACATTCCTTTAAGGTTATCTCACTTGGGAGCAAATACAGGATTTGTTCAGTAGTCATAGTCACTGACTAGGAGGCTTAACTATAGAACTTAATGACGACATATGGCTGAAGTGTGTTTTATTTGGAACAGGAAGGCTAAGAAGACTATAATACCATTGAAATGCAGTGGTGGTCACCCATAAACAAGACACTACCTACTTGTTCTTCACATGGACAGATTGAACCACATTTTTTCTTTTTTCTAGGAATTCAAATAATACATGTGTTATTTTAGAGGGTGAAAATGTAAAATACTGCTCACATTCTCACTTTCTCTGGCAGTATCTCATAGCATTTTCTACAAACTTTCATTCTTCTTCTTATTCTTATTATTTAAAGACTTAGATATGAACACAGGAGAATTATCCCTGAGTTGGGTTGGATGGACTGGGGAGGGGTAATTTTATCTCAGGTGTTAAGAGAATATTAAATTAGCGTTTATTAAATGCCTACTATATCAAGAATCATTATAATAAATGAATTCTTAAATTACCTAAGCCAAGAAAAAAGAAAAAAACAGCAATGTATTAATCCCACCGAAAAATAGGTAGGACTGGCTTTAAGTAAAGCCTGCTTGATCTGGAAGCTCAATCCATAAGAACAGGGAGAGATTTCTTTCTATTTCTCTTTTCTGTCTACTTGTGATGTTCTTACATTCTCAATAACTTTCTACTCTGGTCCCAAGGTGGTTCCAGTTGCCCTTGTGGCTCCATGAATGAAGAAGACATTATATCCGAGCATTTCAAGAATTCCTGAGGTTCATTTTAATTGTATTAATTTAGAATATAAGTCCATCCTTAAACCCTAAACCACTTGGGGGCTAACCTACAGCTGAGTATGAGATAAAATTCCACATTAAGGAAAAAATCAGATTGGAGGGAGGGCCTCGTAAAATGAAAATCAAGATACTGATATAAAAAGTATAGGTGACTATTACCAATCAGTGAAATAACAGATGTCCACCACTATGTCTAGGTACTGCAAAAGATGATTTTGTTCTTTATATAATGTAATCATTAAACATGTGAGGTGATGTTCTAATTTTATTCAGAAAAAACCTAAGTTTTTAAAATTATAGCAAAATACATATAACATTAATTTACCATTTTAAGTGTACAATTCACTGACATTAAGTACATTCACAATGTTATACAACCATCACTACTGTTTCCAGAACTTTTTCATCATCTCAAACAGAAACTCTGAACACATTAGACAATAACTACCCATTTCCCCATCCCCGCAGTCATTGATAATTTCTATTATATTCTCTTTATTTATGAATTCGCCTATTCTAGGTACTTCATATAAGTGGAATTATACAATATTTGCCCTTTTGTGTCTGACTTATTGCACTTACCATAATGTCATCAAGATTCATCCATGTTGTAGCATGTATCAGAATGTCATTTCTTTGTGTAACTGAATAATATTCCATTGTGTGTATGTGTGCGTGTGTGCGTGTGTGTGTGTGTGTATAACATGTTTTTATTCACCTGTAGGTGGATCGTTTCTACCTTTTGGCTATTGTGAATAATGCTGCTATGAACGTTTGTGTACAGGTATCTATTTGAATCCCTGCTTTCAGTTCCTTTGTGTATATATCTAGAAGTGGAATTTTTGGATAATATGGTAATTCTATGCCAAATTTTTGAGACAAACAGTTTTCCTCTGTGGCTGCACCATTTTACATTCCCATTGCTGTACCATTGTACAGCAATGCACAAGGGATCTAATTTTCCACATCCATTCCAACACTTATTATTTTCCATTTTTTTATAATAGCCATTATAATGGGTATGAAGTTGTATCTTGTTTCAATTTTTATTTGCATTTCCCCAAAGACTAGTGATGTTGAACATTTTTTCATGTGCTTATTGACCATCTGTATATCTTCTATGAAAAAAAAGTTACGGAAGTCTTTTGCTCATTTTAATTTTTTTTTTTGAGAAAATTGATATTTAAGGAATTTGTAATTTGTCCAAGATTGTCCAAAGTGTAAATGGCAAAAATGGCATTCAAAATCCATGGGATGGTCTCTCAAGCCCTGGGTCTCTTTATAATTCCATGAGTTCTCCTTGTAAGCCAATGACTGCTTAGCCAAAGTTCATTCTCCCTGACACTATGGAATCGATCGAAGAGGGAAAACAAACATTTATAAATTATAACAGCTGCTGCTCCCACTACGAATATCTCTTAAATAACAAACTCTGACATTGCTGCTGTAAAAATGATAAGCACCCCTCCAGGTACTGGCCCAATTTTATGGCTCTATTTAGAAATAAGAGCTCTTTGAAGGTTAGTACTTTATTTAGGTAACATTTTTTTTTTCACTTAAAATTCCTGCTGCCACAAACATATTTTCAGGTGGTTTCCCTAAACACAAATGGATACTAAACCTCTAAGTGCAGCATGTGGAAAGTGCATTTCTAAAAGCAAGGAATAAAGAAAACTCTCCTATTAATCAAATAATAATAAACATAGATTCAGTGTTTTCTTTATTTCTATTAGGTTTTCTATATATAGGAAGAAATGTATATGCAATCAAGCATTATATTTAAGAAAGCTGTTTGAAACTAGGATTCTTTGTTTCTTGTCAAGACAAATACCAGCTGATGTAATATATATGTAAATGATTGATAGATTTGTCCTAAATTATCTCTAGGGAACTGAGATCATCTTTTTATATGGAAATAAACATATTTTCTGGGGAAAGGAAGCCAGCTTGATTCTGGCTATGGAGACACTAGTTTAGAAGGAGACTTTGATCCCAGTGCCCAGGAAAAAAGAATTATGGTTCATCACATAAAGACTTGCTCTGGCGTTAAAGAAGGAGCCCACAGTAGAGTGTGATTTACAATTGCAGCCTGAGAGCCTGCAGACAACAGTGGCACTCTGGTTGACCGGCTGACCGCAGAGGCAGTCTCTCAACTGCTCCTCAGCAGGTGGCCAAAAGACATCACCTCATCCATCTGCAAATTAATAGGGTTATAGCATGGTCTGACATCTTTTACCCATTTCTCATGAAAAAAGTGACTATTATCAGAGCAACAATGAAGAAGGTCACTGGAAGGCTAATTATAAACTATCACAAAAGGCAGAACAGTACAACAAAAATAATGCAATAAAAATAAAATATTGCTTTGTATTTCCAAGAGTGTTTCTTAGTAGTTTGGGCTATTTTTACCTGTATTTAATTTTTCAACTGTAGTTATAACTTTAAGAACTAAATTGGAGCTCACTCATTTGGCAAAACTGCAGAAAGAAACATCCCTACCTTCATTGTGTAGAGACCGAAAGAGTTCAAGTCAAGCATGAAGGTGATCAGGAGACAATGTGTCTGTAAGGAGAGTATCACATGGCTCAGGAAGGCCAAATGTTAAAAACCCTCCGGCAATTTGTGCTGCAAAGATCCCTTACTATTGTTCTATCCATTGACCACCAAAACTAGTTTTCATCATGCAAAATTCTCAGCTTCTGTGGAATGATGTTTGCCTTTCCTTTTATACCATTCCCTCCCAACCTTGTCCTTTTGGCAAGGCAGTTCCAAACATAGGGATAAATGGAAGGCCTCTGAGCTGTGTTTGTAGATAGAGAATCACTAAACTCTTGCCCTTTTCCAGTATATGTTTATGTTTATTATCTTTGATAATCAAAGATTTATTATCTTTGGTAATCAAAGATAATAAACATGTGTCTTTAAGTTAGTGACACTGATTATCTACCCATAATTCAAAGTTATGAATGCAAAAAAAAGTGTGTTTTGATCCTGAAATTACCCTCAGCACCTACAAGAGTCAGTATGTAAAACTCTGTAGCCAAGTGCATAGCCCATGTAAATTGCTGCCATCAACCCAAATATTAGAATTGTTCTCAGAACTCTTTATGAGTCACTCACAAAAATGAATCTCATCACTTCAATTAAACCAGTTTTGATCAATCACCTTATTCATCAAGCTTGGCTCCAAATGCCTATTGTTCTCAAATTAAATTCTTGTTCAACATATGAAGATCATGAATTACTGACTCATTGTGGGTATATTTATAAACGCCACTGGCAAATTCCAAAAGAATGGCTCAAAAATAATTGACAATAAAGGCAACATTTCTTGGTGAATAAATATCTGTCTCCCCAAAAGGGATTACTTTGAAAGTTAGTTCACTCTTGGGGATATAGATTTTGCTGTATTGCTTTGAACACAGTATCAAGGATTTTCCGGGCCCACTTTTATTTGAGCACTGATTGAGCCCAGTTCCTCTAAATATGTAGATGATACTATAGGTTAGAAGCAATGCACTTGGTAAAAGTTTAGTCAGTAAAGACATATTTGCTATTTATCAAATCTAATTTGGAATATATTAATAGTAATGATCCCACAAGTTTGAGAACATAAATTTATAGCTAATAATAATAATTAGCATTTCTTCACCATTATAGCCCAGCTGATTTTTGCTGGGCACTGGTTGAAAATGATTTATTGTATCATTTGTACAACAACACACTGCTTATTTGCAATTATTATGCCCATGTTACAGATGAAGGAAAAAAACAAGTTTTATAACTTAACAGACAAATAAAATAACTTGCCAAAAGTTAGTAAAATATTTAAACATAGGCAGTCAGATTCTGGAGCTCATTCTCTTACTCATAATGCTATATTGCCTTTTAAATATTGTCGATAATTTACAATAGGATATACATATAAATAGAGAGAGGGTAGGATAGAGTTATTTCCATATTCTTTATTTCCTTCTTATAATCCCTTTACTGATTTGACTTTAACAAATATATACTTTTGTTCTTTTAAGATTTTTGAATGAAAACCAATGAATATGTAAATGATTAGTTTATAAAAGTTTGACATGTAAATATTTCTTTAGATATTATGCTATATATTTCACTTGCCTGTCTTCTACCCATTAGAGTTTCATTAGTTTAGAAGTTCAAATATTACAGTATTTTTCTAGCCTTTACAAGTATTCAGAATACATAATAGCCCAAATGAGTTCTAATTGGGACTACGAAGCAGAGACAAGTAGGCTATAATTCTAAAGTACTTTCTGACTTCTGCCGGTAAAACTTAACTAGATTTCCTTGGTCTAAATTCTACATTTGGGGAACAAAATAGTCCAGGGAAGTGGAAGATACATGAGTTTGATGTCTGACAGCCCTCAGTTCAAGTTTAGATTCTGCCACTTACTGGCCATCGTACTTGGACAAACTACTTGCCTCACCTTTCTAATCTTAATATGAGCCTAATATTACCTTCTCACACTGTTACTGTGAGAAGTAACAGATTAGTGTAAGTTTCCAGCATCATATTTCTTCATTGGAATTAATAATTCTTGATGCTGGTGTGGCTAAGAGTGGGTGAGAAGGAAGCGTCTGTGTTTCTTTTGTCAATAAAAAAAACTAGGCAGGACATCCTGGCCAGCATTTGTCATATTTTGTCTTTTTGATAATAGTCATTCTAATTGGAGTGAGGTGATATCTCATTGTGGTTTTGATTTGCATTTCCCTGTTGATTAGTAACATTGACCACTTTTTATAGACTTGTTAACCATTTCTATGTCTTTCTTTTATCAATGTCTATTCAGATCCTTTGCCAAGTTTTAATCAGATTATTAGTTTTTTGCTGTTGAGTTGAGTTCCTTGTATATTCCTTATATATTCGGAATATCAATCCACTGTTGGTTGTCTAGTTTGAGAATATTTCCTCCTCTTCTAAAGGTTGTCTTTTCACTCCATTGATTGTTTGCTTTGTTATGCAGAAGTTTTTTAGTTTGATATAGTCCAATTTGTCTATTTTTGCTTTCGTTGCTCATGCTTTTGAAGTCTTACCCATAAAATCCCTGCATAGGCCAATGTTGGTGAGAATGTAAGTTAGTTCAGCCATTATGAAAAACATTACACAGGTTCCTGGAAAAATTAAAAATAGAACTGCCATATGATCTACTGTACATTTATCTGAAGGAAAAAAAATCAGTACATCAAAAGATATCTGCTCCCGCGTGTCTATTACAACACTATTCACAATAGCCAAGTTATGGAATCAACCTAAATATCCCTCAGCAGATGAATAGATAAAGAAAATGTGGTATATATACACAATCGAATAATATTCAACCATAAAAAAAGAACAAAATTGTCATTTGTGGCAATATGGATGAGCCTGGAGGACTTTGTGTCGAGTGAAATAAGTCAGGCACAGAAAGATAAATGCTACATCTCCTCATATACGGGAGCTAAAAAAAAAAGTTGAGCTTATAGAAATATGGAGTAGAATTGCAGTTATTAAAGACTGGGAAGGGTAAAGGGGAGGAGAGGATAGAAAAAGGTTGGTTAACAGATACAAAATTACAGCTAGACAGGAGGAATACATTCTAGTGCTCTATAGCACTATAAGATAAATATGGTTAACAAAAATTTATCATACTTTTTTAAAAAGGTAGAAGAGAGGATTTTGAATGTTCCCAAGACAAAGAAATGATAAATATTTGAGGTGATGAGTATGCTAATTACCTTGATTTGATTATTACACATTGTATGCATGTATTAAACTATCACTTTGTATCCCATAAATATCTAGTTATTATGTGTCAACTAATGTAATAAAGAAAACTAGTTTGGCGATTATAGTCCAAGGAAAATATACTTTCCTTCCTGTTATTCTTTTTGACTTTGTTTTTCGTATGCCTTTGTAGTCTACAGTGTCTCCCATGAGATTAATTTAACGTGCTTTTAAAAAGCTCTTTCCTATCAATAACAAAAACATTGAACACAACCAGATGTAACAGCATCTCCCCAAGATGTCCTGGAAGCCATAGTAATAGCTCCTTTGCTCCATCTGCTCTTCCCTAACCCAGGATAACTTCTGATAAAATCCTACTTGTAGGGATCAAAAATTAAAGGTCATTCTGTGGTTCTGGACTTTAAAGATCAGGGAAAGAATTATTCAGAGAAATGCTGAGACTGGGTTCCAACATTCCTATTTAGAACATCTCCCAAGTCATTGTTTCACAGAGCCTTAGGGGCACCACACTTAACAGGAAATATTTTGGAACCACTGATGTCTCATCACATACTTAATAATAGACTAAACAGGCAATAATGTCAGAAGCCTATTCTGATTAGTAACACAACATATTTCAGGTTCACAATGGACTCCCTCTCATTTATAATTAATAAATAAAACATTTATCTTTATACAGTTAAGTTTATCATTAGTTGAATTATGTTTTCAGTGCAGGGAGTAAATTAAGGAAAAGAAACTGAGTAGTTTCCTTCTCATTAAAAAAAAAAAAAGGACTCTAAATATGAAGGCATCCATTTCTCAAGCAATGTTTAGGAAGCATAAGCAAGTAAGGAACAGAAAACATTCAAATAATAATTTACATTGGCTCGGCTTCAAGAGGGCGGTATTTTTACATCATTTTTATTTTTACATTGGCATTGCAATATCCCTGAGGTTAAATTCAGAACAACAGTCAATTTAAAAAGTAAACTACAGTATTGTTAATACTAACAGAGAAGCAGATTTTCTTTGAAATCTTTTAATTAATAGTATGTCAGCTAAATTTAAAATATTCAATTGTATTTTATAAATTCTGATTTAGAATGATACCTCTTATACAAATTCTACTCAGAATGCTTTTAGATTCCAATTTATTAGATTTCCATGTGAATATTCATTAAGACCTAGATTCATATGTCCTTAAAAGAGTTCTGTGAGAAGATCATTAAGAAATCAAAGGACAGGGATTTTGTTTTTCTGATACAAGTGTGAGGGTATATGATTTTAGATATCCATGGAAAGATAAATCCTTGACAATAGCTTTACCTAGAAAGGATATAAGAGAAAAATATTAGGAGTAGTACAAAGAAGTACATTTTAGTAATTGTGATAATTAGGTAATACCTAAAATAAATGCTGAACATATACCCCACACAACTAGACTTGGAGAACATTGCGCTTAAGTCTACAGTTATATTTTGGAAGGTAGCAAGTGAATACCAAATCATTCTCAAATAATGTTATATGAATAATTACAGGCCAAAAAAGTTATACTTGCATCTCTCTGATGAAAGTAAGATAAAACAATGATTCCTCATTAGAGCTTTGGAGAAGATAGCAAAGGAATTATGCATCTATTCCTGTCAATATTACATTATCGAAAGATATGTAGTCTATACATCTATATGAATTTTCAATGTTTATCCTACTATCAATGTTTATTCTTTAGAATTTATCCTGAATATATTATTTCCCTTTAATAATAAATACTGTATTGTGTTTCAGTTATAAACTGATTTATAAGAGGAGACCATGTTGTTTAATCTGGTATAAACAAAAGTAGCACATTGCACTTTAAGAAAAAATATATACATATATATTATTTAATATAAAAAGAACATTTTTATTATTGAATAATTGTCGAGTTGCAGTTGTCTATTCTCAGCTCTCGGTGTGCTCTTGGCCAAAGAATGACCAGATGCACCAAAAGCAAGGGAAGCATAAAACGAAGTTTATTGAGAAAGGACAAGATAGGTTTACAGAGCAAAAGCAAGATACATTCGCCACAGATGACAAACAGACCCCTGGTCATAACAATAGACCTAAGTATATTAACATCAACTCTGAAATCAGTGCTTTTCTACTATCTTTGGTTCCATTAAAATGGCAGGCAGGTAGAAGTCAAAATAAGGCACTTCCAAAGTATTTCCAAACAAAGCTCTCACTGAATTTATAATATTAGGTAAATGGCTTCATATGTTGGATGTGGGAGGGTTTTAGGAATGGGTGATGGGGTGTCAGTAAACAAAGATCTATATGCCCGGTGCATATTCTACTTATTTGATGCATACTTTCTTCAATAATTAGGAAATCTAAGATAATTTGAATATACATTCACATTTGTATATATTTAGACAACATACATATGCATATAAGTATGCATATATAATTGTACATATATAATAAATACATACATTTACAAATATAGAAATATGTAAAATTATGTAGCTAACATCTATAAAAATACAAATTTTGTTCTGGGAATGTATTCAATGCTTTATCCATGTTATTCTATTTAAATCTTTCAGCAATCCTTTAAGGTAGATCTCAATATTAGCTGTTTTTATCAGATTAGGACATTTAGACTCAAAGAAGTTGTTTTACTTGTTGGTTTCATACCACGAGTAAGTGTCACAGCCAGTTTTATAATTAATATCACCTTGAATCTGTTGCCCTATCACTTATATGGTTAATAAGAATTGTATATGATGTAATTCTATTTACACCGAAACCATATAGACAAAGATTAATGTACAGTTCTTAGTTACAATTGAAATTATCAGGGTCTATTATTAAAAAAAAGAAATTTGACTCTAAGTACCATGGCCAACTTTATGCTTTTCTCAAACAGAGCCATATCTAAGTGCTAAACTGATGACAAGGGTATATGTTAATGACAATAATACTATGGTAGATATCATTTGATACTCAAGATCTAATATTGCTATTAATATTACTTGTATTGATTAATATTGAGGTTTCATAACCCATTTGTGTGGGGTTTTATGGTTAAATAAGAATGGTGTGGGCCAGGCACAGTGGCTCACACCTGTAATCCTAGCATTCCAAGGAACCAAGTTGGGAGGATCACTTGAGATCAAGAATTTGAGACCAGCCTGAGCAGGAGTGAGACCCTGTCTCTACTAAAAAAATTAAAAATATTAGCCAGGCATAAAAATAGAAACAAAAAATTAGCTGGGCGTGGTGGCCAGCACCTGTAGTCCCAGGTACTTAGGAGGCTGAGGCAGGAGGATCACTTTAGCCCAGGAGTTTGAGGTTGCTGTGAACTAGGCTGATGCTACGGCACTCACTCTAGCCCAGGCAACAGAGTGAGACTGTGTCTTAAAAAAAAAAAAAAGAATAGTGTGACCTACAGCTCTCATTAATACCAGCCATAACAATTTTCAGTTGCAGTGAAAGTTAATACAACCTTAAATATCATCATTAAAATAATAATTAAAGACTAATAGAAATGATCTACTTTACAGAGTTGTGAATGATTTGGAAGATACTTTGTACAAATCTTAAGCTATTTTTATGGACTATGATGCAGGCTTGTTAGATTTTTTTGTCCTCAGTCAGTTATATTAAAGAATCACTTTGAGTGGTTAACTGAATATTGTTTGTGATCTTGTGACCATCTGACGTCGAGAATTTCAACCATATTCATAAACAAGGATATGCACATAGAGGAGGAAATAAAATGATTACTTTGGTTCTTTTCCCAAAACCATTTGGCAAAGATACTTTCACACCCCAAAGCTCCACATCTGCAATTGCAAAATAATTAATTTGTTGCCAAGCCATTGTGCATATTCCAGGACACCAGCCAAGATCTAATACTGGCATCATTAAGTGAAAAATATCATAATGTTAAATACTGTATATTTTCCTGCTTCATTTTGCCAATCATTGATGTCAGTAGTATCCTGTTCTTTAGGAAACTTAATTAAATTCTTTCATTCGGATAATCAACATTTGTGCTTCCAACCACTCTTTAAATAGAGTCATTCTTTCAGCAGCTGTGAGAACTTTTTACCCCAAACACTCACAGAAACAAATAGAGAAAAAAAGTTCATTTAACACTTAGTTAATGAAATCCTGTTTGAGATACCATTCACTGGCATGTTTCAGTTTTAACAGTAAAGATTAATCCTGAGCTTTTTTGAAGCCAAGTGGGTATCTGAGTCAATGAAGCTTGGTAAAAATGAATTAACTCTCTCAAATGACCAGATCAACATGCCATTCTCTCCTCCAAATCGACAATATGAATATTGCTAATGGTATAGTTTTAAAATGTTAAGATATATCAAACCAAAATCATATAATCAAATATTTTAGATTATGGTTAATGTCAAAGGAGGAATTTTAACTACAAACAGACACCAAATCAATTTTAACTATAAACCTTCCCAAAAATCGAAACTAAATAATTGTTAATTGTATAGCACCTTGGTAAAAAGAGATATGTAAATGTTTGTGTGTGCGCTGTCAGAGCAGGGTCTGTTTTTTTATTTTTTATTTTTTTGAGTAGCATATTCCTACTGTTAAATATAATAGCTAGTATCAATAAATAGTCATTTCCCTCCTTTCATTCTCTCCATGTGCACTTGCACACACACATTCTCTTTAAGTCATTAAAAAAAGGTAAATGTCGATATTAAGGTCATTACAGGTAGATTATTTTACCTACCCACCCTGCACATCCCTAATATAAATTGTATATTTGGAAACATTGAATAAAATTGTCACTGAAAATTTTAGAGAAGACAGTCGCAAATATTTAAAATGTTTATGAAAATATTGATCTTTGATCTTGGAGTACACTTGAGAATTAGGATATAATTTTAAACCACGCATTTATTGTTGTTATACTGCTTCCTCATATATAAGCCCTAAGAACAAAAGCCAGGCACTAGAAAAATGAATTTATAAAATTCACTTTCATCATCTACTTAAGCTACCATCCAACTGCAGCTAAAGTAGCAAAGTTGAAGACCATTTACTTTATATATTTTTTATATTTTAGATAGTATAACCATTTTAGATGATCTATATAATAAAAATTTCAGATTGATACATGTAGTTATTGAAGCAACATCTAAACATGGTGATGTTAAGAAATTCATGCCCTTCAAATAGCTTTTATTTGGATTGAATTTTTTATATTAACATATCCTAAATTAACTACAACTCCCAACTTTTTGCTTTATATGCACATAAATTATTTTCTTTCTGGATTGAGGGAACTTTGTCCCAAGAGAGATCCAGACCCCAATTGTGTTTGACTTCCCTCTAGGGACTTCCCCAATGGGCCAGCACCCAAATGATTATCTGTACAAATATATTTTTAGCACTAAGCATATTTGACATTTACTAGGAAAAAGGAAAGCTATGCCTGTGAGTATAAAAACTCAACAAAATAGTCAAATACAGCATGTGTATATGACTACTTGATATCAAGTAGTCATATACTTGATATTAAGTCTACTTGATATCAAAGCAAGACACATGAAGCAATAAAATCATAAACCTATTACTTACTAAATGCAAAATTCCAATCATTATGGTTTAGTTAATTAGAGTTCAGCACACATATTTCTTTGGATCAAATTCAAAGTAATGCAAAAAGCCTTGTTCTGAGAGAACAAACCTACTGTGAATGAATAGAGGAATATTTTTCTCAAGCAATGGAATCAACAGTGCTTTTATTTCTTAATGGATTTTCTATTTTTATACTAAAAGTATGCAGTACTGTGCTCTTTATCTCTCACGTGCAGGAGGAAAGCATACTTTGCCAGTTCAGTTGCTGAAAATAAAATATTCTGTCCTATTTGAAGCTTTACCACAGCTCCCTGTCCATGTGCTTGCTTGCTTCTAAAATCACTGCTAAACCTATGTGCAATTTGTATGTAAACAATGTTTGTGATCCTAATATTATAATTCCTTTCCTAAGATAAATATCTCAGTCACTAAAAATATGTATTTTTACCATACCCCAGTAATCTTAAGGATGTTTTCAACTCACTGAAAATATATGCAGCCCACACATAAGGAATTTCAAAAGGCTTGAACAGATTGTGTGCATTGTAAATAGGGCACAATGCCCTTTGCTGTGAATGGAAAGGCATATGTGAGCCTTTAGCCACAGAGAGTCACATCAGTCACTTTCTCACAATGATGACTTCAAAATGAGAAGGCCCCCCATCTGCAAAGGAGCTTAAGTTTTTCTTTGAAGACTTTACGATTTATCATATTGTCAACCTCGCATGTGTGAATCAGAAATTCAATAGGGTTTTTTGGAGTTATAATATACATCATTGTTTCTTTTGGTTTTCACCAAAACATGATCTCTTCTCATA
Organism: Propithecus perrieri; assembly: GCA_963574695.1. Classification (NCBI taxonomy): domain Eukaryota; kingdom Metazoa; phylum Chordata; class Mammalia; order Primates; family Indriidae; genus Propithecus; species Propithecus perrieri. Next base: position 68,201 of record CAUYRB010086885.1, read on the forward strand.
AATTAATAGCGATTTAAGGAGAGTAAAATGTAGGTGCTTCATTAGAATTATAAGCCACACTTATTTGAAATTCATTCTTATCCCTGTTTAGTTATTAAATACAGAGAAAAAGATGATTGAACATATAAAAGGAACGAAATCTACCTGGAAATTTTTCTTTTTGGTCACTAGACCAAGGTGTGATAAGCTATTGAAAGAAAATCCTGCTGGAAAATCAAAATCACACACTGACTCCAGGTATCTCATGTCTTGGTTTTGAAATATAATTATTGTAGTTAAGACAAAGGTTATTTTTCATTCCTCACATTGGCAAGCCAGTTTTAAAACAATAATCCAAAGTAAAAGAAATAGAAAGTCTGGTGGGAGGGTCAATTTGTGTAATCATTTCTCATCTCCTCTATGCTCATGGACTCAAATATTATACATATACTCATGGCAGAATAAATTATTGTCCACAACCCTTCACTTCTGTCTGTAGCCACAGGCTTTGCACTGTAACTTTGCATTTTCTCCCACAAGAAGTGGAATGAAACTCCTCACTTCCTGAGGTTGGCCTTGCAACTTGGTGTAGTCAATGGGACAATAACAGAGGTCAAACGTGTTTGGGCAGTGGGACTCACCCTCTTATACCTCTGCTATCACCGTAAAAAGACAGCTAAGTCCCGGAAGGAATACACGTGGGGAAGAGAAAAAGCCAGTTCATAGCGAGGAGCAACGTCCAGTGTGACATTTAGCTTAAGCAGAGTTGCCTAGCTAAGGCCACCCTAGATGAGCCAACCCTGTCCATGTGCAGACATGTGAGCAATAAAAACTCACTGTCATCTTCCACTGAGATTCTATGGTGGTTATTTACACAGAGGTAGCTGATGGAATGCTAATGACTCCCCAAAGTATTTCTCTGTGCCTGACTTTTCTCTTAAGTCCAACTGCCTATTCAACAGTTCTAATATTTCCCCATGTGTTCTGTTCAACACTGAAGTCCTGATGTTCTTCCTCAACTCAAACCTGCTCCTCACTGTCTTTCTCACCTAGGTAATGGAAACTGCATATTTCTAGTTCCTGGATACAAAAACAAAAAACTCTGGAGTCATCTTTGATTATTTTCTTTCTCTAACTCCCTACTTCCAGTTTTCCAGTAAATCCTGTCAGTTTTAACTTCAGGATTTGACTAGTTTTCACCATTTTCAAAGCTATTACTTATGTCAGACTAGCATTATTTCTTCACGTGAAATTCCAAGAGTCTCCTAACTGGACTCTGCTTCGGCTCTTACCCCAAATAGTCTAGTCTTAGTGTGGGAGTCAGAATGCTAAGTCTAGTCATGTCACTCCTAGACCCAAACTCCTCAGTGACATTCCATCTGACTCAGGGTACAAGCCACATCCTGACAATGACCCCTAGAACCACACATAATCTAGACCCTGTTTCCTCTTTTTGTATCCTCTAACTTTCCTCCTTTTTCACTTGGCTCCAGCCACACTGGCCTCTTCCCAGTTCCTTCCAGGGACTAGGCACATTCTTGGCCGAGGTGTTTTGCTCTGGCTGGTTGGTCACTGTGCCTGAAAGGCTTTTCGCCAGAGGTATTTTTACTTTCCTTAGGTTTTTAACCAAATATCCTCTTCTTGAAGTGAAGAACAAAGCTTTCCGTAGCTGACTCATTTAAAACTATAGCACCTACTCCTCTCTCTCTCTTTTTCCCACACACTTTCTATTCACCTCCTCTATTTTAATTTTCTCCTTAGCACTTGTACATTTCACTTTCTTACCTTGTTTGTTATCTGTTTCCCCCACAGGAATGAATACTCCGTGAGGGCATAAACTTGTCTGTTCTGTTCACAGCTATGTCACTAAGAGCCAAGAATAGTTCCTAACATCATAGTAAACACTTAAAAAAAAAACCCAAAATACTGATAAATGGATAAATGGCAATACTTGTGGAAAAATATTTAAAATGTGCATTCCTTTTGATCAAATAATCTCATTTTCAAAAATTTACCACAACAAATAACTAGAAGAATATGCAGATGTATCTCCATAAGGATATTTATTACAGATTCATTTATAAAAAAGCAAAACAAGTGAAAACAACCTAGATATCCAACTTAAAAGTCTTTCAAAAATCATTGTAGCCATATAATGAAATAGTATACCTGAAAAAACCATCATGCAGACTAATATATAATCACCTTAGTCACATGGTATAGAAATGTCCATGTGAAAATAAATAACCTTACCAAACCGCATTTATATTAAAATCCTAATTTTTAATAAAATATTTTATAATTGATGAATAAATAGATATAGATAAAAATTAAAATAGTGATTATCTCTGAGTACTGAGAATAGGAAAATTGTCATTTTTTTGGTGGGGAGGGTTGTGACTTAGGGGATTTTTTAAATTTTTCGCAATGAAAGAGGTTATTTACATAATCAGAACAACATATCTGTGATACATTTCCATCCCAGAAAGTAAGAAAACTCTGTTCTCTTCATCCAAACCACAGCTTTTGAAAAGCAAGACAAAAGCTTGGGCAACAAATGTATACATATGTGGTATAATTCCTACCTCAGCACTTCCTGAGTAAGACTTATGGGAGGTTTGGATCGATAATCCAGAACTTAAAGACTACTGTTGTACAGGGAGAAATAACATCTGGTACCATCTACATATATTTTTTACATCAACTAAAATTGTTCACTTTTGTCCCCTCCCCTTTGAAACAGCTACATTTGAGAGCCTCTGAGTGCCTCTGGAGTATACATAAGGCCTAGAAGAGGCCAAATGTGTTTGTTCCTGTCTCCTCAGCAGCTGAACTGAAATATACTGGCTCCCATGGTGATTTTGAACAATACAGAGTTTTCAATTATTTTTACTCCAAGATGTATATTGTTAAATTTCTACCCAACATAGACCATTGCTTAAAAACATAGGAAGAATTGATATTGAAATGCAAAATAATTTCGCAAATCTGTGTCCTAGTCCTTCCCATCAGACACATAATTTGCACCAATTTTCATATTTAGCTTGTTGCTTGTATAGCAATTTCTTTTACTTCAAAAAACAATTTAAAAGAGGAAAGCAAAGAATATTATATTCATTTTAGTCTTTCATTTATTAGAAAAATATTCTGTCTTCACTCAGAATGAACTATTTGTAAGGATTTGCAAAGTAGTCTGAATGTTCTTCTATCATTTACAAATAAAAATCAAGAAATCATTTTTAAAAAAACCTAATTTATTAATTGCAAAATGCAAGAATTATAAATGGTACCTCACTGAATCAGTTTTTGGATATTTTACATACCCTAACACATATTTCAATTAAGTCTACCTTTTAATATACAGTCATTCCTTAACTCCATCAGGATAGAACAGTGATCTTTAAATTAATTTGCTAAAAGAAAAAGTTTAAATATATAGTATGAATTTCATTAAAGATGTTCAAAATGAATTTAAACATACTATTTGGTAATATGTTAATAATTTTTTCAGTGTTAGAAGGTATCTTTTTATTATACAGATACTAAAACCAAGAAGCAATTTTTTAAATCCCTAAAAGGGGGGGAAATATAATTGTATTTAAAGGAAGACAGTTCACTCTTAGTAGGTAGAAGGAATAAAACTCTGTGGAAAGGGTAAGCTCCTCAAAAAGCAAGGAGGCAGGGCTAACTTGTGTGACTTGTGAACTCAGAATCCGGATTCTATTTCTTCTACCTTTTTTTTTTTTCCAGACAGGGTCTTGCTCTGTTACCCAGGCTAGAGTTCAGCGGCATCATCACAGCTCACTGCAACCTCAATTCCTGGGCTCAAGCAATCTGCCTGCCTCAGCCTCCTGAGTAGCTGGGACCACAGGTGCGTGACACTAGGCCCAGCTATTTTTTTTCTATTTTTTGTATACAGGATCTCCCCATGTTGCTCAGGCTGCTCTTGAACTCCCGGCCTCAAGTTATCCTCTTGCCTTGGCCTCCCAAAGTGCTACAATTACAGTCAGATTCTATTTCTTCCAGGTCTTTACAGCTTTAGAGCCTGGTCTAGCTGCACAAAGAGGAGAGGGGAAATGAAGGTAGTCATTGCCTTGCACAATACTTGGGACACGTAGAGCTACATTATTTCACCTTGAGCAGAAAAGAAAAGAAGAATTTAGAAACAGAGAGACAAAGCAAAAGAACAAGCAAAAAAGCAAGCAAGAAAGAAGCTTTATTCCAGTAAAGTAATTATTTTCCCAATGGTGGGGAAGGTGGTGCATGGAGGGACACCAATTTTATTTTGGATGATAAATATCATCTTGTGCAATTTCACATATAAGGTGTGTCCCTTTGCCTGCCAACTAAGTTAAGGAGTGTGGGTGTCTGAATATTTGGCTGATAGCTAAAAATGCTGCATTGAGATTTGTCTTTGCTGTGTAGGACTCTCTCAAATTGGCAGAAGAAAATAAACATGATATCAAACTTGGTGTTTGTGCTCCTCGTATAAAACTTAAAGCAAACAGACTGGAACCCTACAGCTGTGGGTGACTCAGACCTGCAAAAGAGAAAACTTCAAAAGCAGCCTCTCTATTCTCCTCTATCTATCTCCTCATTCTTTCAGTAGCAAAGTGATTACACTGCTCTCCCATTATCCAAAACATTCCACTCTCTAAGGGCCTGACATAACCTTTGTGTGCTGGAGAAGGCTGAGGCTCCCACACAAAGAAAAAGGGAGAAAGGTCAATCTGGACTGGCGAGTATGGATCTCGTTGAAAATAATTGCAAAAATCACAGAAAAGAAAATATATGTAATTTAGACTAGATAATCTGTGCAACTATTACTAACTGATTTATTCTTGTCATTCCAGATCTTCAAATCTTATCCTTTAATATCTGTTTCTTGACATTTTATATATAATATACATATATAGTGTATTGAGAAAACCAAATCATTAAGGCAGATTCTAAGATATTTGAGTCATGTGAAGTTAGAAAGCTCAGTGAGAAACACCTTGAAAATGGAAATTCAGTCAAAGATGAGTGATTCAACTTGGCAATGCTTTATAAATTGGTGCTTTCAAATAAAACAATGATTAAAATATGAACATTTGTCTCTTTTAATCTCATTTTAAAATACCTTTACACCTTCCTAGCATAATTAGGATATATAAATTTTAGCTGAATAAAATGTTTTCCACATGTTATAGGTGAATGTTAGTCTAGTGACCACTATTGAATTTTTGAAAGTTATTATGTAAGACTGGTTGTGTCAACAGAAATATTTATTGTATCATACGCGAATTAGGCAATTTTTACCTTTCTTCTTTTAAGGTGCAAAAACTTCCATCATCATAACAAGCAATCCTGTGCAATTGGGAACACTCTATACTGTGGCTTTGATTTTGAATTGAATATAGATACATTCTGGAGAATGAATGAAGTTCAGGTTTCTCAGAGCTGCATTACAATAACCTCAACAAACTGTCATTCTTAGTAATGCATATTCCTGGCTCTGTCTTGTGGCTGTATAGTCGCTGGATTTCTCAAGTATTCCAAGAATTGCAATTTAAAGAAAAAGAAGAAAGAAGACCTCTTTCTAAACAGCTTAAATCTAGTTATTTCTCACATAACTTTCTTTTTTTAACATAAATATTTCAAACACAGAATAAAAAAAGGATGTCCAACCCATGTTTATATGAAGCCATCGATGTGCCACCTCAGATTTGACTCAGGGATCTAATCTGAACAGGGCTGTCTTTGTACTCGAAATGCAGATTATCTTCCGGTTCTACTACCATTTGCTTTCCTTCTATTCATGAGTTTTCTATTACCTGCTGCACTATTGTGTTACTATTAGTAACACACAGTTCTTTGTACAGAAGCACCGTCCACAAAGTAAGCAGTCCTTTATCTAGCCATCACAACCTGTTTTTAGAACTAAATTCATTCCCTCTCAAAATGTGAGAGTTTTATCAGGTTAGTAGAGGGAGAAGAAATATGTAGGGAAGAAAAAGAACATTCATTTTTTGAGCCTTTGCATTCCTCAAATAACAACAGTCCTTGTTTCTCCCAATGCCATCAAGACACATATTTTCTTTTATTATTTAAAATTCTGAAAATTGCAAGCAACAAACTTGAGGAAAACTGGGGAGCAGAAGAGCTGGAATCTAACGTTTCATTCCTAGATTTTAGGTGAAAAAATATGGTATGCACTATTATGCCCTCGTACAAGGATTCTTGGTTCTTCTGTAATGTATAAAACTAACCATAATTAAAATTACTTTGTAATATTAGATCTCTGGTATAGCAGAAACAAAATTAATCTTTAGTAATTGATAATACTAGTAAAACACAATGGGTCTTTTATGTGGTGAGGCAAGAATATATTTCCTAATATTTTCCACTTTTGTTTACCTGTTTCAGACTACTTGGTTGAAATTTGGTCAGCTATCCTTAACTGCACCATAAGCCACTCTGTCTACTGGATTCATTCTATTAAAGTGGTGTTTGACTCCAAATTGTAAGTGGTTCTGATGGTTAATGTTATCTAATTGAAAAAATAACCTTTACACAGCCAACTTTAAAAACAAATATATACAGCAAAATGGAGTAATAAATGAACAGTATAACGAGAATGGCTAGTAGCTACTTTCTAAAGTTACAACAGTATTGTGCAGGAAAAAATAAAAATTAGAATGCAAATAAGTGCCTTTTGCTGATAGACTCTAAAAATTTTTTAAATAGATAATAAAAAAGCATATATGTGTTTACATGGACCTTCCAATATATAGCAACATGAAATTACTTATATAGCCTTAAATTGTATTCATTTTGCTAACACTGGATCAATGCTTTAATATAGGTTTTTGAAAAGCAGATCACAACAAGAAAGATAGAGTTCAGCATAAATGCTATCTCACCCAAATGCGTGCATTTTTCAATTTTATATTGACGGGTAGTATTGAGTTACCATTTCCATTCATGATATTATCTTAGAGCAGGGAGTTTTAAAGTGTGATCTGGGGACCTCTGGAGGTCCTTGAAACCCTTTCAGGGGATCTATGAAGTCCAAACTATTTCATAATAATGCTAAGATACTATTTTCCATTTTACACTCATTTTCTCATGAGTGTCCAGTGAACTAATCCAGAAGCTACATGACATGTTATATTGCAACAGATGAAGTGCCAAAGCAGATATGGGAATCCAGCTGTCTCTCCTGTACCAGACTTTATTGAGACTTGCAAGAATGTAAAACAAGGCCACTCTTCAAATTAATTTTTTATTTTAGAAAACATGGTTATTTTTCATAAAAATGCTATTTATGTGAATACATAATAAGTTTACTTTTGCTGTTTTAAACCAATGAATAAGTACATATTTTTAAATGCCTCAATTTTAATTTCTAACATGGTACACATTGATAGACACTTATGACATTAAAAAGACTCTTTGGGGTTCTCAATAATTTTTATGAGTATTTAAGAATCTGCCTTAGAACATACTTGGTCTTTAAGATATTCTTCTTTTATAAACCTTAAGAATTAAAAGGAATTTCAAATTCACGTCCTGCTATTTCCTTTGTATCTGCATTTTTCACCTATAGCAATGTGGCCACAGAATAAGAGCTCAGTAAATATTTTTAACTGGTTGATAGGCAATGTTTCATTTGGAGAAAAGAGAAAACACAACATAGGTTTATAAGAGCTTGGCAAGTATAGATATCTCCTTTACTAGCAATTTCATTAAATTGTATCAGTTTTCCTTTAATCAGATTTCCCTGACAACGTGGCAAACTATTTAAAAAAATAATACTCTAAACACTGCTGAAGATAACAAATTTGTTAGGCCTAAAAGTACTGATAGCTAATATCTGGGTGTGAACTTGCATCTTTATTTATTTAATGAGTTCTCTGTCTTCTTCCCAGGGATGGTACAGCATAGCTAGTATAAAGTTGCCTTGGTAATGTTTAATATCATTCCACCCAGTATGTGAAGATCAGAGCTGTTCCCACAAGAGGCGCCAAAAAACCAAAGGTCATTTTACAGCTCTCCTACATATTCTGAGTCATTCTTCACCTATACTGGCTCTGACACATTCTCATTAGAATTAAAAGTTAGGACATGTAAATTGAGATTGTTCAGTAGATCTAACATTTTCTCAGAAAAATTCTTTCAGGATGAGAAATACTAAAAATTGAATTTGTTCTCCTAGACTTAATTGTAGATTTCCTTTCTTTTTCAATTTCTAATAGATGGGTGCTAGCACTTTGACTATTAAGTAAGTCGCAAATGCGGTCTTGACCTTATAAAAGAAGTCTAGATGAGAAATCTTTTCCTTTCATGTTAAAGAGTAACTAAAAGCAAACAGTATTTCCCATGTTTGGACTGGTCAATAATTACACCATTCTGTCTACTGTTGCTTTAGAAGGACAGAAATTTCAAATTAGGAGGGCACCACCAAATTTAGTATGTCACTGTATATCTTATCACTTATAAATTTGGTCATTAAGTGATCCAAGTGTAGGATGGCATTCCCTCCCTCACAGCACAATTCTACTTGGAATCATGAAGGTGATCTTTTCAACAAGTGAAGGGTGGTATGATAGAAATAGCTTGCACTGTATGGCAGAAAAGCCTTTGTTTCAGATCCAGCTTTGCTACTTACTAGCAGCTATGTGATACTGACAAGTTAATTTTGAACACACTTAGCCTCAGTTTCCTTTTTGTAAAATGGAAAAGGCAATGTCTATGTTAAATAACAGTTATGAGGCTATATGTAAAAATCCTAGCACATTAACTGTTACATTGTAGGCAACTGAAAAATAGTAAGGATTATGTAGCTGATAAGGTATTTTGCTATTTTTATGTGAGGGCATCTATTGATAAATGGAGTTTAAAGAAAGCTAGAGGGGACAAACTAGATTTGCCTAAGAAATCCAAGAACCTCTATGATAAATGGGACCAAGAACTTAATTCTGCTTTTCAAGAGAAAAGTTTTGAATTTATACAGCTAGACTAGAATGACAGAATCATGCATGTTAAATAATGCTATGTGGTTGGACCATCGAGATTTGGGGTAAGATAACAGTAAAAGTGTCTTCTGAATCCAATATCAATAGCAGTTCCATGGAATGACCTAGAATTTGGAAAAAAATGTCTGAATTCATCTGAAGCTACTAAGCAAAAGCAAATATTAATACAAAATCAATTAACCACTACCTTGAAAGGCCTGCTGGCTAGAAGGCCAAGGTGGGGAGGGCAGAGATAATACTGAACTTCATGCTAATATTGATAGATGAATTCTTGAGTGTTATAATTTATAACCATATTGAGCACCCCAATTAAAAAGGAATATTTAATAACAAATAGGTGAGTATACAAGGGATATTATAACTTTTGTTCTGTGGCAAAATCAACTTTCATCAAGGGCAATGTTAGTGATATTAGATTAGAGCCAATACTACTAATATCTGCCCATTTCCCCTATGTATAATTTGATATGACTGCATAAGGAATTGGAAATTGACTTGCCCAATCTTATTGGTGCTGGGAACACTACTTATTTGAATTGTGACCAGGAGGTGACTGCAGACACCCTAGTTATGAGAGCACTACCTAGGTGATCCTCTGCAATGTTTACATGGCCATTCGAATGAAGTTTCATTGAAAGTTATTGAGAATATGGAAAATATTCTGCAAGTATATCTCTTATAAAGAAATATTTAAAATCAAATTTCTTAAGAGGCATATCAAAATCAGTTTATTAGGTGGTTCTTCTGGACTACATTTTGTCTAGAGCAACCTCCATAGATTAACCCTGAGAGCTAGAACTTACTCATCCTTTTACTGATGACCATTACTATCAAAAGTTGAAATAGTTCTCAGGATGTGCTACTCTATCACAGAGTGTTCAAACACTGCTAGCACATAATGTTAGCCCAGATTCCAGGTGGTCTTACCAAAATATTGACTCTCCTATACCCTTACAACAATAAATTCTTCCCCACTGAGCCTTGTATTCAGTCCTTCCCTAGGCTAAAACCACCCAAATCCATTTCTAAATGTTCTCCTAGATCCTGTCAGGACATATTAGATGGGTCCTACAATTTTTCTGAAGTGAAAGATATTTCTTACTGGCAAAGGTCTTGCTTATACTTCTCTGCTTAGTCCAGTTTAAGACTTGATTTTTATTATAAGTCTAGAAGCAAAGAATGGTGGTGACAGTGGGTCTTGTGGAAAATAGACATTATCTTAGAAGGCATATGCTTCCGAAAAGTCATTACAGAGTTCTCCTCTGGAAATGGGAAAAGGATTTCTTTTGCCAGCCAGGAAGTTCTAGGAGATAGGGAGAGGGTACAAGATTTTCACGCTCGTGCATTAAAATATCTCTATGCAGGTCTCAGAATTCTACCTCTTCTCCATTAAGACTCTGTCTTTTACAGAAGCTGAGAATTTAGTCTTCTTTTAAGTATATAACTAAATACTACGCCTGATGTTCAGCAAGTCTGCCTTGTGGCTACAGGAAATAAAAATTCCCTTTACGGTTGTCATATAGACCTTCTAGCTTTAAAATATGAATTTTAAGTTTTCAATTAACTACTCCAAACATATTTTTTTCCTTTCAAAATCTCCTGTGCCTTAAAAGTAGTTGCTCTATTTTATCATCCTTAAAATAATCATTGTTCCCATAATGATCAAATGCTGCAGGTACTGGATTTCTAAATGCTTTCCCTCCACCTACACTTCTTCCCAATCAACAATAAGTGAAAGTTTGAGGCAATTGTCATGCCACTGCCAGAAGTTAATGTCACAGGACTATTACCAGTCAGAGGGTTCTTATTCTTTTACACAAGTGAGCAATCCATCTCCAAATCACTTCCTAATGGTCTGCTTTCTAGAACCACTCTGGTTTACTAGAAAACAGAGCCCAGGGCAAGGATTAACAGCTACTCATTTATTTGAAGGTGAAACCCTAAGGAAACAAAACAGAGAAAGATGGTAAGTAAAACAACAGGATATGTGAATGCACTGGTTTCTGCTTCATGAGACCTTATTAGATATACCTGTTTTGCCACATGAGAAATCTACAGAAAGGATAAGTAGTGAATTGGAAAATACCATCAACTGGAAAAAGTAAAAGATAATTTATCTACCCACTGTCCTCTCATCTTCTGCCTTTTTTTGGTCAAAGTTTTCTTTGGTTGGATTTAACTTCATCACAGTTTTGGATTGAATCATCCAGGCTTTTTGGTAGCTGCTTGGAAGACAAGTCCATGCCCTAATATGTGATGTTTTATTCAAGGCCAGAAGTAATGAGAGATAACACAGATTAAGATACCATTGGTCTCAGATGGACAAAATCACTTTGGCCAGTGAGAGTTGGCCAGCCATGGTAATTGCTGGAGGGGGAGTATTTCACCTGAACCCCCAGGATACAGTTGAGCCAAGAAAATCTAAAACCGTATATAATATGTACACATGCTACAAAATTTTACAAGAGTAATGAATTCAATAAACAGCAAACAGCGGATATTAAGAGAAAGCCTTTCATACCTAATATTTGAGAACTTTCATGATCTCAAGGTGAATATTTCTTCATGACAGTCATCAAATGCTAAAGACCATATTATAGGGCAATGAATAAAAATACAAGATGCTTGGAAATACAGGTAGAGCCTCTTAGTTTGAATAAAGTCATTCAAGTTCTGACTATTCAACCACATATCTCATCCCAATCCCGTCAACATATTGCAGTTACTAAAGGTGAGTAAGAGAGGAAAGAACTTTCTTAGCATAATAAGAGAAGAGAAAACAGAGTAGAAAAGAAATAAAAGCTTCTACCAAAGCTGTACTCATGTACCATAGCAATGCTTCTCAAATTTTATATGAATATAAATAATCTAAGGATTTTATTAAAATATGGATTCTGATTCAGTGGTCTTTGGGTTCTGAGGTTCTGTATTTTTTAAAAATCTCCCAGGTAATGCCAATGTTGCTGGTCTGCAGATCACATTTTGTAACTCTACAAAATGTCATATAGTATTAATGACTAGTACGGATGATACCTAGTACTACAGGAGAAATCCTTAGAGAGCCTCAATTGTTTCCAGAGAACAGGAGTAAATGGTGTTTTATAGTCTGATAAAGGGCACATTTCTCAGATAGCATCACAAAATAGGCAAATCCAATATGTTACCAGGATGAAAATGAGGGACACAGGCAGGTAGATTGTCAGCAAAAGAAAAACTGCATGTGCTATTACAAAGACCAGGTAAAGAGAATCTAGGGAAAGTGGGAACATAGTAAGGGGGTTGAGAATGAGCTGCTCTTGGCACCAACATAGTCGGCTCATGCCAAATGGGATTGCAGACCCTATTTCCACTGGTCTGATGAAGTAGAAGACAGAGATGGCAATAGAGATATAAGAAATTTGAGTCTCAGTATTTCTGGATAATTATCAAAAGTGGTTGTGGTTTTTAAATCTCTTAAAGAGAGAAATATAATCCACATTCCATTATGGCAAGTAAAGAGATTAGGATTATGTACAATAGCCAGAAATCTCTCAGTTGTTTGTTTTGCCAGAATTCTCTGGTAGCCTAAAGATCTTCAAAGAGGAGAAAAACACTGTCAAAGTTCTAAGCCCATATCTAAGAAAACACGTGGAGCGGGAGGACAAGGGTTTATATTGATCAAGACCAACTTTTACTCTGTTGAAACAATTACCTACTGCTCTGGATATCAGGTTTACGCAGAAGCCTATCTGAAAAGAGGAGCAGAAAAGACACAATTCTTCTATTCTCCAGTTGCTATTTAGGAACAAACCCAACTGGATCTTGTAAATTAAATTTAGGAAACAGTATTCCTAGAAAATTTGTATTACTTAAAAAGTAAAAGAAAGAAAAAAAAAGTGAAAGAATCTATAAATTGGGATTAAAGATCTTTTCTCTGCATAAATAAGATATGGTCTTAAAATGGATCTTTAAGACTCACAACACCAAAGACACTTGGAGTAGGTCTATAAGATTATAAGGTTTAATATGTGCTTTGTAAGATCATACTAATAACCTCCTGAAAAAAATCATCATGTTGAGTGCCTTAGTTAACATCTTTCTCCCATTGTGCAGATAGGATGAGCATTCCTAAGGATTTCTAGAAAAACTTTCAGAAAGAATCTTATGAGTAGAATTGATGAAATGTCCTCAGTAACAACCTTGGTGGACTTAATAACTACAAGATAAAAACATCAGAACTTGTATCTCTGAACCAGAATGTCTCTTGAGTTTCAAACTGTACTTAATAAGAGATTTTCTTCATGATGTCCTATGGGCACCCACACTCAACACATGGAATGTTATGTTCCCCATCTTATCCCCTACCACAAAAGCTTTTTTTTTTCTTTTCCTATCTTATTGCATTTGAGTTCATATCAACATCATATATCCAAGGATCCAAAATCGGATACCATGGATTCACAAATAAAGAATAGAAAAACAACAGAAAAAATCAGCAAAACTAAGAGTTGTTTTTTAAAAAGATGAACAAAGTTGACAAATTCCTAGCAAGACTAAGTAAAAAGAAGAGAGAGATAGAGAAGACTTACACAAGTAAAACCAGAAATGAAAGAGAGGCCATCATAACCGATGCCACAAAAATAAAAAGGATCATAAAATCTACTATGAACAAGTGTATGCCAACAAACTGGATACCCTAGAATAAATTAATAAATTACTAGAAACATACAACCCATCAGGACTGAATCAGAAAGAAATAGAAAATCTGAGCAGACTAATAACAAATAAGGAGTTTGAGTCAGTAAACAAAAACCCTGCAACAAAGAAAATCCCCAGGAGGACATGTCTTTGTCAGTGAATTCTACCAAACACTTAAAGAGGAATTAATGCCAATCCTTCTGAAACTCTTCCCAAAAACTGAAAAGAGGAGAACACTTCCAAACTTATTTTTTAGATCATCATTACCCTGCTACTAACACCAGATGCAGATACTACAAGAAAAGAAAACTATAGGCGAATATCCCTGATGAACATAGATGCAAATATCCTCACCAAAATGCTAGCAAACTAAATTCAACAACATGTTAGAAAGATCATATACCATGACAAAATGGGATTTATCCCCAGGATACAAGGATGGCTCAACATATGTAAATCAATTAATGTGATACACCACATTGACAGAATGAAGAATAAAAATCACACCATCTCAATACATGCCTAAAAAGCACTTGACAAAAGTTCAACACCTTTTATTATGTTAATAAAAACTCTCAATGAACTAGGTATAGAGGAAATTTACCTCAGCATAGTAATAAGGGCCATATATGAAAAGCTAACAGCTAGCTGACGCCATACTCAAACGGTGGAAAACTGAAAGCTTTTTCTCCTGAGATCAGGAGCAAGACAAGGATGCCTACTCTTGCCACATCCATTCCACATAGTGTTGGAAACCCTAGCCAGAGCAATTAGGCAAGAAAAAGACATTTTAAAAATCCAAATAGGAAAGAAGCAGGTAAAAGTATCTCTGTATGCAAATGGCATGATATTTTATGTAGAAAACCCTAAAGACCACAAAAAAATACTGTTAGAACTAAAAAAAAATTCAGTAAAGTTGCAGGATACAAATCAACATATAAAAAAATCAGTTGCATTTCTATACACTAACAATGAACTATCTAAAAAGAAAATTAGGAAAACAATCCCATATACATTAGCATCAAAAAGAATAAAATACTTAGGAATACACTTACTCAAAGACATAAAAGACTTGTATACTAAAAACTACAAAACATTGTTAAAAGAACTTAAAGATGACACAAATATATGGAAACATATTCTGTGTTCATAGATTGAAAGAAATATCCATACTACCCAAAGTGATCTACAGATTTGATGAAATCCCTATTAAAATCTCAATGGTAGTTTTCACAGAAATAGAAAAAAATCTAAAGTTCAAACAAAACCACAAAAGACCCCAAATATCTAAAGTAATTTTGAGCAAGAACAAAGATGGTGGCATCATACTTCCTCATTTCAAAATATATTACAAAGCATCAATAATCAAAACAAGCAAATAGACCAACTTAGCAGAATAGAGAGGCCAGAAATAAACTCAGACATTTGCAGTCAACCAATCTTTTAACTAATTTCTTTAATGTTGTCTAGAATACATAATGAATGTCTGGGCAAGGTGGTTTACACCTGTAATCCTAGCATTTTGAGAGGCCGAGGGAGGAGGATTGCATGAGGCTAGGAGTTGGAGATCAGTCTGTGCAAGACAGAGACACCATCTCTACAAAAAATAGAAAAATTAGCTGGCCATGGTGGTACGTACCTGTAGGCCCAGCAACTTGGGAGATTGAGACAGGAGGAGGTCTTGAGCCCAGGAGTTTGAGATTGCAGTGAGCTATTATGATGACACTGAACTCCAGCCTGGGCAACAGAGTGAAACTCTATCTCAAAAAAAAAAAAAAAATACACAATGAAGAAAGGAGAGTCTCTTTAATAAATGATATGATGTTGGAAAATTGGATATTAATATGCAAAAGAATAAAATTGGACACTTTTCTTTAGCCATACACAAAAATCAACTGAAGATGGATAAAAGACTTAAACGTAAGACCTGAAACTATAAAACTTTTAGAAGAAAACATAAGGAAAAATCTTTACATTGGTCTTGGCAGTGATTTCTTAGATGTGACAACAAAAGCACAGGCACCAAAAGCAAAAACAGACAAGTGGATAGCATCAAACCAGAAAGCTTCTGCACAGCAAAGAAAACAATCAACAGAGTGAAAAGGCAATCTATGCAATGGAGAATTTATCTGAAAACTATATATGTGATAAAGAGTTAATATCAAATATGTATAAGAAACTCTTACAATTCAATAGCAACTCCCACAAAGAAAACCCACCACCCCCCCAAAAAATAACTCAATTAAAAAATAGGTAAAGGACATGAATAGATATTTTTTCAAATAAGACATACAAATAGCCAATGATTACATAAAAAGGTGTTCAACATCACTCATTATCTGGGAAATACAAATCAAAATCACAATGAGTTATCATCTCACTGGAATGTTGGGATGGCTATTATAAAAAAATAAAGATAAGTGTTGTTCAAGATGGTGGAAATGTAAAATGATTCAGCAACGAAAATGTAAAATGGTTCAGCAACTATGGAAAGCAATATGGAGGTTCATCAAAAGATTAAAAATAGAACTACCATATGATCCAGCAATCACACTTCTGTGTACATATGCTAAAGAATTGAACTCAGTATCTTAAAGATATAGCCGCACTACCATATTTATTACATTATTCACAATAGCCAATATAGAAATGACTTAAATGTCAATGGATACATGAATAAAGAAAATGTTGTATATCCATATCATTGGATATTATTCAGACTTAAAAAAGAGGGAAATTTTGCCATATAGGATAATATATACGAACAATATAGATGAACCTGGAGGACATTATGCTAAGTGAAATAAGGCAGTCACAGCAGGACAAATACTGCATATTTCCACTTACAGGAGATATCTAAAATAGTTACTCATGTGAAAAGTATGATAATGGTGGTTGCCAAGAACTGGAAGGACGGGGGAATGAAGAGTACACATTTTAAGTCATATAAGATGAATAAGTTCTAGAGATTGCTGTACAAGATTGTGCCTGTAGTTAATGATACTATATATTACAGTAGACTTTTTAAGAGTGTAGATCTCATGTGAAGTGTGCTTACCACAATCACACAGCAAGAAAAAGAAAAAGAGAGGAGAGAGAGAAAGAGAGAGAAAGGGGTAGAGAGAAAGAAAGAACAAACAAACTCACCTTAGGTTACTCTCTTTCATCTTCTACGTCCAAATCTTGAGTGATTCTTTTTTAAATTTCTCCTTAATAGAGAAATGTGAAATTTTCATTATTCAAGGCCTCATTGTCTTCCAGTGAGACTATTGGAACAGTTTCCTAACTAGTTTTCACTACATTTATCCTCCCCAAAAAAGATATCAAAAGTGCTACCAGTCTATAAATCTGATTATTTCTCACACCCCAAGGTAAGATTTTAGTTAATTCCTTATTTTTTGTCTTTAAGATGGAATGTTGGGTCATGTATGATCTATCTAACAATGCATGTCCCACCACTCTAGTAACCCGTAGTTCCGCAATAGCAAAATAAATAAATAAATAAATAACCTAAGATATCATGCTTTGACCTTTTTACATGCTGTTCCCTCTTCCTGGAGTAATCTTTCCTCCCAAACTCAATGGAATTCCTAGAAACTCATATTCATTTTCAAAATTCAGTATAACCATTACCACTTAAAAGAAGCTTCTTTTCTCCTCTTCCTTCTCCAAACTCAGAGTTAATCCCTCCTCTTTTGTGTTAATTGTATATGTTAGACATAATTCTGTCATTGTACCTGGCACAGTCTATGGTAATTTGTTTACATAACTATGTTCATTACTTGAATATTACATTAAAGTCAAGTATATTGTCTATTCTTTTCCTAAACACCCATGTGAAGCACTGTAACCCAAGACACTTAACAAATCTGTATTGAATAAATGAATGTATACATGCGTACTTGCATGCAAGAATAAATGAATCAACCAGTTAAATTCATTATCGTTTCAAGCTATCCAATTTGCTTGAGTTTCTTTGTGTACCTAACAATCATCTTAATCCTCCTTTGGTATATTATTACTCTTTATATAGTG
Source organism: Propithecus perrieri (assembly GCA_963574695.1). Taxonomy (NCBI): domain Eukaryota; kingdom Metazoa; phylum Chordata; class Mammalia; order Primates; family Indriidae; genus Propithecus; species Propithecus perrieri. Next base: position 85,912 of record CAUYRB010086885.1, read on the forward strand.
ATCGATTTAATCTTTACATGTAGTAACAGTAGGAACACACTTTATAAATGTTAAAAGGTTTAAGAAAGTGAATATATTTTTCCAAGTTGTTTCCCCTCCTCCATAAATGAAATAATACATGAGGCCATCTTAATTATAGTTCCTTCTATGACTCTTTTCTCAGACAGACTCATGGAAATTTTATATTATCTTCCTTTTTCTTTCAACTCTGAAGTGAGAGTTAGTAAGTCATCTTTTCCTCCTAATTTCCTATCCTTGTCTGAGGTTTTCAAAAAAGCCTAAAAAAATCTGTTAGAACAGAATAATAGTAATGAACTCATAGTTTATTCAAGTGACCAAACTCAAATGGATCACATATATCCTGAGATATTAATATCATCAGAGAGGTAATTATTTTCTTTATATAGGAAAAGTAATCTTAGATTGTTTCCATACCATAACTGCAGGACTCGATATCGGCTGCATAGCGGAATCATCTGGGGAGCTTTTCAAAGAACATTCTATTATCTAGTTTCTTACCCCAGAGACATAATTTATCTTGATTGGGACTCAGGCATATTATTAGAAAATCTCCCCAGTGACTGTAGTGTACAGACAAGGAAGATAACGATCGTTCATAGATTTTAGAGACACTACTGGACATTTAAAGAACAAAGTGTTGAATAAATAACCTTTTTCAGATGTAACAAGAGGGTAAAACAGAGAGAAATAGTGCCAAAACATAGGCACACTCCCCCCATCTGTGTGCTAAGACAGGCAACATCTTTGCACAGGTATCATCTCTTCTATCCTCTAATTACCTCTGAATAGTCTGGGCTATTTATTCCCTTACTGATCCAATAATAGGCAAGCCAGACAGGTGGACAAGCGGAAAACCTATCTATTTTTGGCACATTTTCTCCTGACAGTTGGTAGATAGCAGTTTGGTTCTGAACTGAAAGAACACCAGTGGTATACTATTCAGTGATGTGCATAGTTATCTCACCCACTGCCCAAATAGAGCTTCTTTGGAATTGACAATGAGATATACAATTAATCTAAATCAACTACTTTCTATGAAGATGAGAATCTGTGAGCATGAGGGTAAAATAGTTCATTTCAATACATATATATCATTCTCAAACTCCCCCAAATTTTCTGCCACCTATGCACGTAAGTAAGGGCAGTCATTAATAAACTGCAAACTATCTGATCTGCAATTCTATCTTCTTTCTCTATTCTTATGCACAGCAGCCAAAAAGAGAGTTATAATAAGCAAAAGGAGCAATATAATCCATAGCAACAAAAAAAATTTAACGCTACCATGTTGGTGAGGGAGAGAAGGAGAAAGAAGAGAGGGAGAGAGGGATGGATAGGGAAGGAGAATGAAATACTTAATGTCAGATTAAAGCCTGTGTAGAAATACATGTATAGGTCTTTACAATTAACAATTTAAATAAAATAATTCGTGTGACATCTAGGTAGAACTTTTACAAGCAGGAAGACAAAGAAGATTCTGAAAATATATACTTTTGAAACTTTGTCCTTCAATATCAGTAATTCTTTTATCAAAATTACATTCATGGAGTGTGTGTGTGTGTGTTGGTGCAAAAAGTCTTAAATCTGTGAAGAATTTGCAGATTTAGTGAATTACAAGTTAAGAGTAATTAAGGTTACAAATATTCTCAGAGGAAACATTAGGGAAAAGAGATTTCAGGAATAAATTATTTTTCGATGATAAAGCATAGTAGTTTAATAGATGAATCATTCTACATAAATTATACCTCCAAATAAATACAATATTTATTCAACACATATTTGTTAAATACCTGCAATAAGACAGATATTATTATAGGTGTTAGGAATATAGTGGTGAACAAAGCAGATAAGGTCCCTTTTCTCATGAAGTTTGAATTGTAATGAGGACAAAGAATGAGAGTCAACAAATAATTTCAGATGGTGATAAATATTATGAAAAAATCTGAAAAAATAAAAAATATTACTTGATAATTTTATTTGTGGTAGACAGAAATTTGATATTTCCAGGATAAAAAGTTTTAGGTATATAGAGACATCTTAACAATGTCCAATCAGCAAGATACCAGGTGCTGAATCAGTAATGGTTTATGAGTTATTTTTTATGTCATGTAAACACATACTTTTCAATTTCTAGTTCCTGGTATGTTTTTATTTTTTAATTTAATTTTTTATTTTTAATTATTATGGGGACATAATAGTCGTGTATCTTTACAGGGTACACATGATGTTTTGATACAGGCATACAATGTGAATTAATCAAATCAGGGTAATTAGGGTATACATTAACTCAAGTACTTAACATTTCTTTATGTTAGGAACATTCCGATTCCACTCTTTTAGCTATTTTAAAGTATAGCCCAACTTGTTGATTGTAGTCACTTTGTTGTGCTATCAAATATTGTGCATTCTAACTATCTAACTATATTCTTGCACCCATTTATCATCCTCACTTTATTCCCCGCTTCCTGCCAACCTTCCCAACCTCTGGTAACCATCATTGTACTCTCTGTCTCCATGAGATCAATTATTTTTAGTATTTAGCTCCCACATCTGAGTGACAACACGCGAGATTTGTCTCTTTGTGTTTGGCTTATTTTACTTAACATAATGTTCTCTGGTTCCATCAATGTTGTTGCAAATGCCAGGATTTCCTTCTTTTTGTAGCTATATAATATTCCATTGTGTATATGTACCACAATCTCTTTAGTCATTTAGGTTGACTCCATATAATTTGGTTAGTATGAAGGATTTCATTTAAGTCTCTTTTCTTTCTATCATCTTGAAAATAATGATTAGGAAAACATCATCAGTACTCACAAAATTCCATACCTATACTTCTCAGTCCCTAAAGAGAAGAATGACACTAAATTTGAAATAGCCATGATTTACACATATGGGAAATGTCCTAACAACAGCTGGTTCAGAACTGGTTCATTAATAAATTACTTTGTAAAATTCAAGTTTCACCTTCAAATATGAAAATGATCAGTAAACCCAGGTAAAAATGTATGCTGGTAATTTTGAAGACATCTTTATTTTTATTTTACCAATAATTTTTTTAAAACCAGCTTATTTACCACAGATTACTAAATTCATGTGAACTTGAAAAGGCTTTGGGCTTATTAATTTATGAGAGCTCCTTTTATTTATAAGTCAATTTTAGTACCATGTAGACATAACACATTATACATGTACATACACAAAACACATCTAAACACATATGCATGCACACAAATTTTAAATAGTGTTTATCTCAGAACTCTAGTCATAAGATCCTCTGAATTTCCACATAAATCTGTATACATGTTTCCATTCCTCTGTTTCCATTTCCAACAGAAGGAATCCCCACATTTCAGACAGGTTGCCTCCATGGACAGAGATGTCTTCTGATTTCCCAGACCTTAGGATAGTAGTGTCTTTTAACCTCTCAAACCTTAGAACCTGCCACAAGAACCACCAATGGAGGTGTCTTTCAACCTCCCAGACCTTAGAGTATGCTGTAATATCATCAACAGCAAATTCCTAGTAGGTGGAAAAGATAAGAGAGGCAGAAAGGAGCTTAATAGACTCCACATTAACATGAGAAACACCATTACAGGTAAACACTCAACACAAAGAGAAATTCAAGAGGTTCCAAACAAACAAACTGTAGTTCAACTAATAAGCCTGAGAGTGCCAAATCAAAACAGTTACGTTAGTTCTCATTCTCACAAATGGTTGGGAGCTTATCCAACTCCAAACAAATGAGAATTCCTTCAAAATTCCACAAATTCAGATGGCCATCCCCCACTTTGTGGTACCTTCGAATAGCATTCACCCATCCATGCAAATGTCAAAATCCCGATGTCCTTTTTTTCTGAGGCAATCAGGAGGCAATCATGAATGCATTGGAGGCTGGTGACAGCAGAGCTGACAGGAGAGTCCAAAATCGTCCTCTGGCAAATATGGCCAGGCAGCTGCAAAGGGAGGCTTTCAGTCCCTCCCTACTCCACAGCCACTGAACAATGAATAGTGACATCCTAGACAAGCCTCCATAAGTGTTATGAAAACTGCAAGGGAAATTCAGCCTAGGTCCAGTTGCTTGTCTCACAAAGATCCGATTATTGAGACAATGTCGATTGTCAAGGAAGAAAGGAATTTTTAATATGAAAGACACCTTTTTGGGAGAATGAGAGAAGCTGCCTCAAATCAGTGTCCCTAACTAACAGATCGTGGGCATTTTGGGGGGAGGCACACGCCTTGGGGCAGGTTAAGGGGCATAGTGAATCTTGGCATCAGGAAGTCAGCCCTGGGAACTTCAGAATCTCAACTCAGAGGATTATAAAAAATATAGGAGTCACTGAAATTTGTTTATGGAGGCGGTTACATTATTAGTGATATACATATTAAGTGTACATATGTTACAAACCCAATAATACGTTGTCATGATTATCATTTTTATAATCTATGTCTTTTAAAGAAACAGAGAAGAAAAGACACCAAGTATATATCTGTAGAGTTTGTAATTTTAAACTTCCTTTTTACCTCCTGGTTCTCTTCATTTCTTTCCGGACATTTGTGTTTCCATATTGTATCATTTCTTTAGTCACCTTCTTCGTTTGAACTATTATTGACAAATAATATTTCTATATATCACAGGACCAACAATATATTTATACATATAAAATAACCTCTTTGTTACATTGTTTTATGCAATTAGCAATTAAATCAGTCAGAAGAAGAAAGGAAAAGAAATACATGATTATGCTGTCTTTTATAATTATCTACATAATAACTCTTGCCAGCACTCTTTGATTTTTATGCAGATTTGATTACTCTCTAGTGTTACTTGTTTTCGGCTTGAAGAACTTCCTGTATTATTTCTTGTAAGGCAGGTGTTCTAGTATCCCATACTCTCAAATTTTGTTTATCTAGTAATGACTTTATTTCACCTCCACTTTTAAAAGATAGTTTTGCTATATATAAGATTTTTGACAGTTTTTATTTTACTTTCAGCACTTTGATTATGACTTTCCACTGCTTTCTGCCCTCCATTGTTTCTAATGAGAAGTTAACTGCTCATGTTATTGAACTTCCCTTGTTTATGATGTTTTTCTCTTGCTGCTTTTAAGATTTGCCTTTGTCTTTCATCATTTTGACAATAATGTGTCTCTTTGTCTTTTTCCATTTATCCTAGTTAGAGTTTGTTGAGTTTCTTGGATGTGCAGATTAATGTTTTTCCTCACATTTAGGAAGTTTTCAGCCATAATTTTTTTGATATTTTTTTCTGTCCTTTTCCTCTTAACGTCCCCCTCTGGTATATTCATTGCACGTATTTTTTGTGTGCTTAATAGTGTCTCATATTTTCTTAAGTTTTTGGGGTTTTTTATTATTTTTTTTCTTTGTTCTTCAGACTATCTAATCTCTACTAATCTATCTTCAGTTTGCTGATTCTTTCCTCTGCCAGCTCAAATTTTTACTTTGGTTTTTTACTCTTCAACTCCAAAATTCCACTAGCTTCTTTTAAGTAATCTTTCATCTTTATTGATATTCTCTGTTTAATGAGGAATCATCGTTATACCTTTCTTTAATTCTTTAAGCATGATTTCTTTTAGTCTTGAATGTATTTATAATAGCTGCTTTGAAGTCTTATCTGCTGAGTTCAACACCCTACTACAGAGACCCCTTCAAAGGCAGTTTTTATCATCTGCTACTTTTTCCTGTGTATGAGTTACACTTTCCTGTTTCTTTGCATATCTGATAATTTTTTACTGGCAGCTGAAGATTTTAGGTATATTTTATCAAATCTTGATACTGATAATCCTCTGGGAGTTGTTCTTATTGTCGTTTTCTGGGTCATTTGCTTATTTGTTTAATGACTTAGTTGAACTAATTCTGCACATTCTAATTCCTTCCAAGTATATAGCCTCTGATGTCCCTGCCCAGATTTCTTTCCCTTGTTTTTTATCTGTTGGCCTGACTCCCTAGGGGTCACCCTTGGGTTGGCATAAGCCACTTATTTATCAAAAGTACTGTGGTTTGGAGGCTACTCTCAGAGTTTAGGGAGTTTTGTGTTTTTTTGCCCTATGTTTAGCCAAGGATTAGTAGCTTGGAAGTTCCTTTTCTGAACTCTCTCAAAAGGGAGTAGCTTTAGGTATACACAGTCATTCAGACTGTCAGGGATTAGTGTAATTTTATTTTTATGTGCATCTTTCTAGGAATAGGCTCCAGGTCAGAGCACATTATTGTTTGATTTGTGTTTGATCGGAAGTTATGTTTAAATTCTTCATGGCAGTGAGAGCTGTGCTCTGTGGTGATGGGCCTGTGTGGAATTTGGGAGAATGCTTCAAGTCTGTCCGCATCCTGCTCTGATTGCTCCTGAAAACACAGGAGATGGCCCCAGAATTGACTGTGATCTAAGGAGCGTTCTTTTTGACTATCTCTTTCTCTGGCTTTCTCCTTAAATGTTTGGCTGCTCTGCCATTGCGCTTGTTTCATAGCACTACCAACCTTTTTAAATTGCTCTCCACCAAGATCTCCACAATTCTTAAAAACACTGTTAGGTGTCAAATTCTCCACGCTCTCTTCCAAATAAAGCCAGTTTTCTAAGGCAGAGCTGTAGCGCTCCTTGTCCTCATGGTCTGCCTTTCCTCCTGGGCAGAAACTTGCTTTTCCAAGAGTGACACTCTGCTCTGTTGAGTTGTGACGAGTGGAAAAGGAGGGAGTATGCTGGGGCATGGGTCCAGATTTTCAGATTGGGGTCCCCGTATTTTCAGCCTGTTGCATTTGAAGTTGAGCTTCGTCTTTATGAGTAGGGACGGGGTAGGAAAAGGGAGACCTGTGTCTCTTACTCATGTCTGTCTGGAAGAAAGTTTGTGGAGCATGGGACTGGGATGCGAGTGAGAGACAGAAACCATGGCCCCAGATTGGAAGGTCAGGGGAGAGGGAGCCCCTCGCTTCCTGGCTGCAGCTGCCCAAGGAAGAACATCTGGGATAGTGCTTCTATAACATAGAGCTAGGGATGGAAATTAAGGGGACAGGTTGTGTTTTTTTTTTATTATTTTTATTTCAGCATATTATAGGGGTACAGATGTTTAGGTTACGTATGTTACCCTTGCTCCCCTCCCCCAAGGCGAAGTTGTGTTTTAAATGCCCCAGACTTCCTGCTTTTCCTGAGGTTTATAGATTTTTCTGATTGAATGTTTCTGCTTTTCACTCTATCGCCTTAGAACAGTTCGCAGAAAAATGATTGCTTTCTTTCTGGGAAGAGGGTTCATCAAGGACCTTATTCTGCCATCCTGGAATTCCCATATCCTTCATATTTCATAGCTTGATATTTAGTCAAGTAGTATAAATACATATTCTGAATGACATTACCCTTCAAAATTTCTTCCCCTAATTTACAAGGTCAGGAATATGAAATAAAAAGAAGAAAAATTGTCCCTGTGGAATACATTGTAATATGCTGATAGCTCCCATGACCAATTGCAGTCCTCCACATAAACTAGGAATCAAAACTATTTCTGAATCAGGCTTTGATCGTAGAGTCCCCTTCCAACTTCAACTTCTGACTCCCCAAACCTAGTTAGGCGGCAACAACGTTTATGCTTTTCCCCTAAGGTTTTTTTTTTTTTTTTTAAACCCAAGGTTCTTTCAAGTTGATAAATATTTTCAAGAATATAAACAAAGCAAGTTCATCCATTTTTTTTTTCCTTTTATTTTCTCTTCAAGAAAATCCCTTGAAAAGATATTAAATGTCAACCCGGGTGATAGGCGTCTCCAGCTGGAATCAGTATCCAGGAGCGTAAAGACCATTTGCTGACTATTCATTAAAACAGCAGGTCACATCTCTGGGAAAATTAAAATGCTTAAAATTTCCAGAAGGAGCTAACCAGGTCTAAGTTTCTGCAGACTGTTTTGTTTACTCATTAAGTTATGGTGGCTGCCAAGACTGGTAACCAAACCCTTAAGTTGGTAGAGCACTATACATTTTGCAAGGAGATCACCTACATGTTGTTTGAGGAAGAAAATCATTCCAGAAATGGTACAATATGGTTAGAAATAACACAAAGGAAATCACACAACAAAAGAAAACTCCGAGATTGGTTCCTAAAAGGGCAAGATAATTAAACTCTACAATTATAGTTCAAATGCAGCAATATTACCAAATATTATACCACATATTATTCTGATTGTACAAAAATGATTAACTATAAACAATACAGTCATCAAAAACCATCTCCAAACAATAAAGATATGCTGATATTTCTCATAGCTTATTCTACCAAATATTTACCCCTAAAAACCTTTGAAAATTGGCAACATTTTATGTTTCTCAATTTTTTTAATTACATGATGTCATGTTAGCTGTGTTTGATCTGTTTCTAATAGGGTCTTTTTCATATTTTCACCTATGTTTTTACTTACTTAAAATGAGATTTTGTGCTATGAAAGGAAAGCTATAGATATGCTAACAATTATTGCATTAGAGTTCTAAGGATATAATTATTTTTTTCCTCTCCATTTTCTAGTTTATGAAAAAATATTTTTTAATACATGGTCTAAGAGAAAAAAAAACGTAAACTGTTTTCCTTTTACTCTCTCTTCATAGCAACAATCAACAAAGAATATTTCTGTGACCAAATGTGTGGAGATTTCTCCCCATACACCATGCAAGCAATCAGTTCTGCAGCAAACGCCAGCTGGGTGTCCTCCAATTCAATTGCAACACTATCTACCTGGAGATAGGGCCAGATCCCACAGGTTGAAGGCTTAGTCCCCAAGACAGCTCCTCCTTCCTATCATCCCAAGTCAAGGCCTCTGGCACTAATGACCCACTGGCTTCAAATTGGGGTTCCCACTACCGCCTCTTTGGGTTCCATTAATTTGTTAGAGCTGCTCACAGAACTCAGGGAAACATTTACTTACATTACCTGTTTATTACAAAGGATATTTTAGGATACAAATAAACAGCCAGACGAAGAGATGTATAAAACGAGGTCTGGAAGGCTCCTGAGCCCAGGAGCTTTGTCCCCGTGTAGTTGTGATGTGCCACCCTCCCAGGACATGGATGAGTTTTGCTAACCTTGTTAGCTTCCACGTGTTCAGCTATCTGGTAGCTCTCCAAACCTCGTCCTCTTGGGTCTTTTATGGAGACTTCATTGGATAGGCATGATTGGCAACCATGTAGAAATGTAATTGGACAAAAATGGCATATGATCTAATACTAATAGATTTAGTGGGGAAACTCAGCAAGATGTGCTGTCTGTTCAGATTCTTCTTGACCTTTTTGTGCAGCATTCCCTCGTCCAGGGCATGAGGCAGGACCTTTTCTGAAATGGGGGTCTTAAAACCCACAATCATATTCGAGTTCTGCCTTGGGCAGGTGAAAGGAGGGCAGGAGAAGGTCAAAGTGAGAGATTTTGTGAGGTCTGTTCTGAGGTCTAAAGTGCCCCAACATTATAACAAGAACTATGGGAGTTATGAGCCAGGAACCATAAATGAAAATCATAGATGATATAATATCACAAATGGATATTTACTCATGCATACAGACACAAGTACCAGTAATTTTAAGAGAAAAATATCAAATATTTATGAACTACATAGTAAAAACTAAAATATGTTTTGCAAAGATTCTCTAGAAATGGAAAGATTTGGAATTATTAAATGGACCTTTTTCTAGCCTCTCAGATTTGTCTGAATGAGACTTTAATTCAAATCTTCACATATTCTTTGGATCAGTATTGTCTAACAGAAATACAATATAATCCACATATGTAATTTTAATTTTTTCATAGCCACATTTTAAAAAGGTAAAAATAAAAAGGTAAGATTAATAATCATTTAAATAATAGTAATTAAATAATCATAATAATTAAATAATCATAAAATTAATAATCATCTCTCCATTTTCTATTTTATATAAAAATCCAACTGATTTATAAGCTCTGATCCTCTTAAAAATCATTTAAAATTTCTTGTTAAACATTTAATTCTGATTTAAGCCAATTTATTTTGTCTATTCTTCTAAAATATTATTTCAAGTGGCTAATTTCATTGACTCTTTTTGTTCAAAGAAAATGTTGCATCAAATTTACTATGAATTTGTTGAAAATGTCTCTTTATAGTGTACACTTTGTCCACAACAAAAAGGTTGCACATTTTTATTTACCTTTTAAGAAAATTTACACGATAATAAAATAGCTATTTTCTTTTGCCATGTTTTAGTGAAATTTCATGTTTCTTCATGAAATTTAAAACATAACTTCTAATCTCTTTTTCCTCTTTACTCTTTTCCACTCAATGTTGCATGAGTAGTAATCCTCCATTTAAAATTTAAAATGTGTCCATACTTATTTTTTAACTAGAAATATAATTTAATTATAACTAAAATAATGATTAGTATTGAGTTTAATTACCAATTATGAATTTTATAGGTTATTAGCGGATAAAATTTCAAGTAAGCATGCTACAATTTTACACTGGTGTGTAGAAAAAAGTATTCAAATTGAACCAATCTGTTGACAATGACTAGATGCATGCATCCAACCCGCACGTAACAATAAGGTACTAACATTTTATGCAATGCTACAGTTAAAGTGAGGTGTAAGTCTACCAAAACAATAAAGTTGCATTTAACAGAAAATTATTTGACACTGCTTTGATGTTGAAATTTAAATTTAGATAAATTATAATTACATAAAATTAAAAATTTAGTTTCTTAGTCACTCTGGTTAGTGGTTTACAGTTTTAGGTGTTCACCAGATCTTACTAATTAAAAACTGATACTCTTGATATTTGTAGATAATTCCTCTATGCTAGTTCTCAATGATTTTATCTATTCACAAACAGTGTTGTTATCAGAGGTAGCAGCTGCCAAAGCTCTGGTGGAGGTGGACAAGTTGGAGCTTGCATGAAATCTGGGAAGCAAGGTGTGTCAAGCTGTTAACGTGAGACCATGAAACATTACTGACGGAGAAGTCTTGTCTCCCTAGTGTAGCTACTGTTTCTGTTGGTCAAGAGCCAAAGGTCTGGGTAGGGACCAGGTGGCTGCTACTGGGTAGCAGGGCCAGCAATCAGGATGACGAATATGGGAGAGTGAGGACAGGCTAGACCCTGCCCTCACACATACATTCACGACCGCATCTCACCACACTGGCCTGCAGAATGTAAGGGCTACTGCCTCACTTTCACCTTCCAAATCTCATACAACTTTCTCTTTTGGTCAATTCTAATCCAGGACCATGAGAGGAAAGGGGCTCAAAGAAATATAATTCCAGTTTAATCAAATTGATACAATACAAAGCATGACAGATACTGTGTTCAAAAATCTCCCATGAAACAGAACAGATGAATCCATTTTGAAAAAAAAACCCAAATTCAAGCTTCAACTATTCAACATTATCATAATATGAATAGATTGAATGCTTACTCTGTGACAGGAACTTTACATAGAAGTGTACCAAAGTATACAGTTTATAGTTCTCTTACTTAAAAAAAGTAAAAATTATGCTTTTTCTCAGTAATATATAATTTCAGTCATAATTTACCTATCTTTGAGAAGATTCTGCCAAAAGAACAGATACTACAATTGAAGAAGAGGTATTTGTAAACAATTTAACACTTCCTTATTTAGAAAACTGTCATTGGAGAAAGAGCAACGTTGCCTGTCATGCACAATCATTCCTATTTATTATTAATATTATTAATATCTTATCAGGGACAAATATGAGCTATTTCTAATTTTCTAAGTAGTTTAAAAATGTTGAAGTAGATTTGGGAAAACAATGTTAATATGGGCTCTAGAGAAAACACTATATGTAAGAATTGGTTCACGCTTCTCCAGAGAGGCACCTGATCAGTAATTGACATACATCTCAGGGCAAGATAAGTGCATTTTTAAAGGTTAGACTTGTTAGAAATTATCCATTAGTACATATTCTTTTGCAAGAATGCTATTTCTAAGAAATAATCTGAAGATTATTCTCATTCTCAAAATGATTGTAATCCCAGGCCATTTTAGTTTTCTGCCTTCAGAGGTTTCTATTTAAACCTAAAGTGAACAATTAGAAAGCTGTGATTTCAAATTTTTATTTATTTATTTATTTATTTATTTTTAATTTTTTTTATTTCAAAATATTATGGGGGTACAAATGTTTCTGGTTATGTGGATCACTTTTGTAATGCTTCAGTCAAGGCTATAGGTGAGCCTGTCACCCAGATAGTATTTGTATACTCCTTAGGTAGGTTTTCACACAACCCCTCCTCCATACTCCCCCCTGTTTGATTGTCACTGAGTTTTACCTCCCTCTGTGCACATGTGTGCTCATCCATTAGTTTAATTTAATAGTGAGTACATGTTGTATTTGTTTTTCAATTCTGTAGATACATTGCCTACAATAACGGTCTCCAGTTCCATCCAAATTTTTGCAAAAGGCATTAATTGATCCTTTTTATTGTTGAGTAGTATTCTGTGGCATACATTTACCATATTTTGTTAATTCAATCATTAATCGATGGGCACTTGGGTTGGCTCCAGATCTTTGCAATTGTGAATTGTGTTGCAATAAAGATTCCAATGCAAGTGTCCTATTGATAGAATGACTTTGTTTCCTTTAGGTAACTACCCGATAGTGGGATTGCTGGATTGAATGGTGGGTTTACTATTAGTTCTTTGAGGAATCTCCATACTCTTTTCCATAGATGTAGTACTAATTTGCAGTCCCACCAAGACTGTATAAGCATTCCTTTCTCTCTACATCCATGGCAGCATCTATTGTTTTGGGACTTTTTAATAAAAGCCATTCTAACTGGAGTAAGGTGATATCTCATTATAGTTTTAATTTGTATTTCCCTGATGATTAGTGACATTGAGCATTTTTTCATATGTTTATTGGACATTTTTCTATCTTCTTTTGAAAAGCTTCTGTTCATGTCCTTTTGCCCATTTTTTGATAGGTTTTGGTTTTTTTGGGTTTTTTTTTTGTTTTTTTGGCTGATTTACTTGAGTTCTTTGTAAATTCTGGTTATTAGCTTTTTATTGGATGTATAGCTCATCAATATTTTCTCCCATTCTGTAGATTGTCCATTTGCTCTGTTGATTATTTCCTTAGCTGTGCAGAAGCTTTCTAATTTAGTCAGCTCCCATTAATTTATTAATATTTTTATTGTTTGTACGATGCCATTGGGGTCTTTTTCATAAATTCTTTGCCTAGGCTGATATCTACAAGAGTTTTTCCAACATTTTCTTCTTGAATGCTTATGGTTTCATGCCTCACATTTAAGTATCTTACCCATCTTGAATTAACTTTTTGAGGGTAAGAGATATGATCCTGCTTCATTCTTAGGCATGTGACTATCCAATTTTGCCAGCACATTTTATTGAATAGGACTTCTTTTCCCTAGTGTATATTGTTGTCTACTTTGTCAAAAATCAGTTGGCTGTATGTGGATGGTTTTATATCTGGGCTCTCTGTTCTGTTCCACTGATCTATATCTCTATTTTTGAGCCAATACCATGCTGTTTTGGTTGCTATAATCTTTTAGTGTACTTTGAAGTCAGATAATATGATGCATCCTGATTTGTTCTTTTTGCTTAAGATTGCTTTGGCTATTCAGGCTGTTTTCTGGTTCCAAACAAAGCATAGATTCATTTTTTCTTCATCTGTGAAATATGATGTTTGTATTTTGACAGGAATTGCATTGAATCTGTAAATCACTTTGGGTGGTATAGACATTTTAACAGTGTTGATTCTACTGATCCATGACCATGATATGTTTTCCCATTTGTTTATTTCTTCTGTGATTTCTTTCCTCAGTGTTTCTTGGTTCTCTTTGTAGAGGTCTTTCACCTCCTTGGTTAAGTATATTTCTAGGTATTTTGTTTTCTTCACAGTTATTATAAATGGTATAGAGTCTTTGATTTGACTCTCAGATTGACTGTTATTGGTGTATAGGAATCATACTGATTTGTGTACATTGATTTTGTAACCTGAGACTTTATTGAATTTATTTATCAATTCCAGGAGTCTTTTGGAGGAGTCTTTAGACATCATTAGCAAAACACAATAGTTGTCTTCCTCTTTCCTGATTTGGATACCTTTTTTCCTTTCTCTTGCTTGATTGCTATAGCTAGGACTTCTAGCACCATGTTGAATAGAAGTGGTGACAGTGGGCACTGTTGCCTTGTTCCACTTCTGAGGGGGAATGCTTTCAACTTTTCCCCATTCAGTATGATGTTGGCTTTGAGTTTGTCATATACGGCTTTTATCATTTCTATGCCTAGTTCGTTGGGTTTTTTATCATGAAAGGGTGCTGAATTTTGTCAAATGCTTTTTCTGCATCTATTGAGATGATCATATGGTCTTTGTTTTTGCTTCTGTTTATGTGGTGAATCACATTTATTGATTTTTGTATGTTGAAACTTTCCTTGAATCCCTGGGATGAAGCCACTTGGTCATGGTGAATTTTTTTTTTTTTTGATATGGCATTGAATTTGGTTTGCTAGTATTTTATTGAGGATATTGTCATCTATATTCATTGGGGATATTGATCTGTAGTTTTCTTTTTTTGTTGTGTACTTTACTGGCTTTGGTATGAAGATGATACTGACTTCATAAAATGAGTAGGAGAGGATTTTCTCCTTCTCAATGTTATGGAATAATTTCTGAAGTATGAATATCAGTTCTTCTTTGTAGGTCTGGTAAATTTGGGCTATGAATCCATCTGTTTTGGGACTTCATTTTGTTGGAAGATTTTTTTTTTTCTTTTTGAAAAGTCTCACTCTTATCTCCCTTACTAGAGTACAGTGGCGTCATCATAGCTCACTGCAACCTTAAATTCCTGTGCTCAAGTGATCCTCCTGCCTTAGCCTTCCAAGTAGATGGGACTACAGGCACACACCATTGCATCTGGCTAATTTTTTCTCGTTTTAGTAGAGATGGGGTCTCACTCTTGCTCAGGTTGGTCTCTAATTCCTAAGCTCAAACAATCCTCCCACCCCAGCCTCCCAGAGTGCTAGGATTATAGGTGTGAACCACTGCACCTGGATGAAAGATTTGTTATTACTGCTTCAACATCACTGCACTTTTTCGGTTTGTTCAGTTCTATTTCCTCCTGATTGTTGAGAGTTTGTGTATTTCTAGGAATTTTTCCATTTCCTCTACATTTTTGAGTTTATGTGTATAGAGATTTTCATAGTATTCACAGATGATATGTTGTATTTGTGTGGTATCAGTTGTAATAACTCATTTTTCATTTCATATTGAGCTTATTTGGATCTTTTCTATTCCTCGTTAAACTAGCAAGAGGTCTATCAATTTTGTTTATTTTTTCAAAGAACCAACTTTCGGTTCCCTTGATTCTTTGTGTTGTTCTCTTGTTTGCTTGTTTTTTCCATTTCATTTAGTTCTGCTCTGACCTTACTTCTTTCTTTTATTATGCTGGCTTTGGGTTTAGTTTTCTCTCCCTTTTCTAGTTTCTTAAGATGTGACATTAGATTCTTAATTTATGATCTTTCTATCTTTTAGATGTAGGCATTTAAGACTATGAATTTTCCCCTTATGTCTCCTCTTGCTGAATCCCATAAATTTTGATAGCTTGTGTCCCCTCTGTCATTCAGTTAAAGGAATCTTTTAATTTCCATCTTAATTTTATTATTGACCCAATAATCATTCAGCAGCAGGTTGTTTAATTCCAATGATTTTGTGTAGAATTATATGTTTCTTTTGGAGTTAATTACTAGTTTCATTCCACTGTGGTCAGAGAAGATACATGGTATGATTTCTATTTTTTTGAATTTGTTAAGACACGTTTTGTGGCCTAAGATATGATCAAACTTGGAGAATGTTCCATGTGCTGATGAGAAGAATGTACATTCAGTAGTTTTGGAGTAAAATGTTCTGTAAATGTCTAGAGTCCAGTTTAAGTCCAGTATTTCTTTATTTTATGCTTGAATGATCTTTCCAGTTGTGTCAGTGGGTTATTGAAGTCCCCAGCAATTACTATGCTGCTGTTTATCTGTGCTTAGATGTAATAGAATTTGTTTTATGAATCTGGATGCTCCTGTGTTGGGTGCGTGGATATTTAGGATTGTTATGCCTTCTTGTTGAATTGTTCCCTTTACCATTATATAATGACCATCTTTGTCTTTCTTTACTATTGTTGATTTAAAGTCAATTTTATCTGATATGTGAATGGCTGCATCTGCTTTCTTATGATTCCTGTTTCATGGAATATATTTCCATCCTTTCACCTTGAGTCTAGATGAGTCCTTGTGGGTTGGATTTGTTTCCTGGAGACAGCAGATATTTGGATTGTATTTTTTCATACATTCAGCCAGCCTTTTTCTCTTGAGTGCAGCATTCAAACTATTCACATTGATTGACAGAATTGATATGTGGGATGATGCTGTTTTGCTCATTCTGTTGGGTAGTACCTTATTGCTTTGTTTTACCTCCTGTGCTATTGTTTTATATGCAGTCTGAGGTTTTGCTTGTGGGTAGTTTTATACTGGTGGGTGTATATTTTGCTAATCTATGTATAATGTAGTTTGAGTATTTCCTGCAGGGCGAGTCTGGTCTTGACAAATTCTCCCAGTGTTTTCTTCTCTCAAAAAGTTTTTATTTATCCTTCCTATATGAAACTTACTTTTGCAATATACAAAATTCTGGGCTGGCAATTGTTCTGTTTGAGAAGACCTAAGATGGGACCCCAATCCCTGTTAGCTTGTAAGGTCTCAGGTGAGAAGTCTGCAATTAGCCTGATGGGTTTTTCTTTGTAAGTTACCTGATGTTTTCACCTCATGGCTCTCAGGAGTTCCTCCTTCATTCTGACTTTGGCCAGTCTGATGACTATATGTCTTGGCAATTGCCTATTTGCAATGAATCTCCCAGGTGTTCATTAAGTTTCATTTACATGAATGTCTAAATCTCCAGCAAGACCAGGAAGTTTTCCTTAATTTTTCCCTCTGATATGTTTTGAGCATTTTCTTTTTCACCCTCAGGAATGCCTATGATTCTTATATTTGACCAAATTACACAATCCCAAATTTCTTATAGGCTTTGTTCATTCCTCTTAGTTCTTTGTTCTTTATTTTTGACTGAGTTAATTCAAAGGAGTTGCCTTCAAGCTCTGAGATTCTATCTTCTGCCCGGACTAGTCTATTCTTAAAACTTTCCACTGTTTTGTATTTCCTTAAATCAATTTTTCATTTCCAGAAGTTCTATTTGCATTTTTTTTAATATGTCAATCTCTTAAGTAAATTTTTCTTTCATTTTCTGAATTACTTTTGTGGTCTCTTTGGGTTGATTTTCTGTATTTCTTTGGATATCATTGAGCTTCCCTACAATCAATACTTCAAATTTTTTATTGGTAATTTAATATTTTCATTTTAGTTGTTACCCATTGCTGGAGAGGTGGTGTTCCCTTTTGCACTTGTCCTTTTGCTCTGATTTTTCATATATCCAGAGTTCTTTTACTGATTCCTTCTCATCCTGAGCAGCTGTCACTTGCTTCTTATTTTTGTATTTTCTTTTGTTTAGACAGGGCTTTTTTCCCCTCAGTCATAAAGGTCTGGCTGTAGCATATGTTGGGGAAGAATCTTTGCCTTTGCTTGTGGGTGCGTTGATGGTGGTCTAGGTTCTGGATGATGCCACTTCACCTATTCTTTTGCTGGACTCCAAGCCTCTTAGGGATTGATCTCTACCAATATCTTGCTCCTTCTTGTTCTACTTATCTGCAACTTCTTCTTATGAAATCTCTGTTAGGTTCTGGAACTTCTCCTTCAGAATTACAACCAAACTATATTTGTGTTTTTTTTTTTTCTTTTTCATCTAAAACTTTTCCTTCTTTCTGAGATGATCTCACAGCTGGTGTCTCTTATTAGCAATCTTGTCTACCCCTGTCTCAAACTTTCAAATGGTCAAGACATTAGAAAATCACGTGCATGGCTTCAGGAAAGCAAAAAGAATCATTTCTATTCTATTCTTTGGCTGGAGGAATGGTCTATATTAATGAAATGATTCTTTTTTAAATTAACTGTGCCAGGTGGGCTAAAAATATAATTTTGGGGAGGGTGTGTGGAAATTATTCTGCCCAAACTTTACTCCTATTGGGGAGCTGACTTATAAAGTACCTGAATGGGAAAGAAGGCCATTTGCTATTTTGTCTTGTATTGGCTTGTTTTAATATTATTACTTCCAGTAGTTTTGTCAGAAAAACAACTGCCTCCCCCTCACTATCAGAAAGACCTTTCCAGAAGGCCAGTACCAAGGAAAGGAGAACGTGCTCACAAATCAAGAGGTATATATATATATACCTCTAGCTTCAGCTTAGTCCCGGATGGGCTGAGACTTTGAGACATCTTGGGAGGATGAAAATATATATGCCAGTTGGTAAGAATGTTAATTATTATAGAATATTATGAGTGTATTGGAAGAAGAGAGGGCAATTAGGAAGCTATTACAATACTCTAGTAAACATATACATATATATTATAATGCAAAATTTATATTTATTTTATATATACATATACACACACACACACCCCTATATTAGGAAAATGTCAGTTGACCTAGCTTCAAGTTATACAGTAGTTAAAATTAATAAGTTTTGAAGACTAGAATAAGGGTTGAAAAAAAGACAACATCATGGAATGACTCTTTTAAAGTTTACATCTTGCACAACTGAGTGGATAGTGATCCTAATTTATTGAGATATAAGATTTGGAAGGAAGAGGACAGTTATGGAGGAAAAAGAGAGTTCAGTTTTAGATATTGAATTTGAGGTGTTCATGGAGCATTCAAGCAGAGATATCCAGAACGTGGTTACATACATTGGTTTTAAGCTCAGGAGAGATCTGGGAGATAGATTCAAATTTTTATTCAAAGGCTTCATATAATAACTAAAACCATGGAAATGGATGATACCTAGAAGTAGTGATTAAATGAATAAAGCCTAGAACTGAATCCTGATAAATACCAGACTTAAGAATAAGGCTAAGAAAGAGAAAGTAACAGCGGAGAATATAAATAAGCAGTCATATAATTAAGTGAAAAATCATAAGACTGTGATAACATGAAAGCAAAAGTGTTCCATGAAAGTGAAAAGGGTAAGATCTCCTTACTCACTAAATGGGAGGAGATATGAATTAGAACACGGTTAGAGGAAGCAGCACTATGTAAGAGGAGAAATAAATTTTCCATGGTAGTAACACAATAATATTGGAGAAGTATTGTTAAATTTATCTGATAGTTTTTACTTTCTCCACGAAACAAGTGTTACAGTAAATTAAAATCGAGACAGCTTAAAGAATCCCTGAGAAGACAAATACAGTTAGGCTTCATAAGTGCCTCAACCTTGCTTGATTTGCAAACATAAGTGAAACTTGAGCTATTTCTTGTAAATGCCTATATTAAAGAAAAACAGAATTTAAGCTTAACTAATCAGAAGCAGCCAACCAAAGTTTAATTATATAACTAGGGACTTTCCAACAGAATAGACCAAATGAAGCTACTATATAATTGTAAATAATCAAATATTTTCTTTGCTTTACTTCTGTGTTCATTCTATAAAAGCCTCCCTCTTGTCTTCTCTCAGTGGAGTCCCTGAACCACTTCTGGTTTGGAGTTCCCTAATTCATGAATTGCTGTTTCCTCAAAAAAACTACTTAAAAATTGTATTGTCTCTCAATTTACCTTTTTAACACGAGGATCGTTGTTATATATTGACAATAACAGAGGTTGGCAGGGATAAAGTTTGAGAATTACAGATAATTTAACATACTTGCTAGAGCAAACTAGAGAGAGAGCCAACCAACTAGAAGACTGTGGAGAGCATTTGAGAGTCCAGTTGAGATCAGAGACCATAAATGTATACTTCACCCATCTGCCATGGAGAATAAGAAGTGTAGATGACACTTAGCAATAGGGATATCAATGTAAACTTGCAAGGGCAATTTCAGTGAAATGTGAGAGCAGATATTATAGTTAGGCATGTAAGCTCTGGAACCTGATTTTTGGGCTCATGGCTAGTTCCAAGTTGTCCAGTTGTATGACTTTAAGCAAGAATTTTAACTATATTTTCCTTCAGTTTTTTCATATATATAATGAGAAAAACACAAAACCTACCTGTGGAATTGTGAGAATTAAACTAGACACTACATGTAAGAGATTAGAGTAGTATTGTACACACAGCAAGTGCTCAAAAATGTTAACTATTTATATTAGTATTGGCATTAAGTTTAGTATTAGTTTTGGCATGGAATTAGTATTAATATTAATACTCTCTGTTTAGAAAGAGAGTAGATGAAGTGATAGGTCATGAAATTCAACCTTGTAAGGATAGGAAGTTACAACAAAAAGTGGCTGACGCTTTCAGGCAAAGGAAAAGGTTCAGGGGATATGGGGTTCGACCTTTAGATTCAAAATTTGATTGAGTTTGAATAACTGACTGCATAGCTGAGTTTGACGGAAAGATAGAAAGTTATGCTCAGAAAGCTAAAAGTAGAAATTAATTGTATCGAAAGCAAAGGCTTTTCAAGTGTTTGCAAAGTCTGAGGTGAGGTCCTGGGCGTGGGTAGCTGAAGGGAGAGAAGGGAAAGGATGTTGGAAGCAAAGATGTGAACAGCACTGGATGTAATATCTACTCATGATTCTGCGGTCGATGAGGAGGATATCTGGATCTGTATGCATATGAACAAAGGGGAGAATGCAAAAACATTGTTTCTAAAATAGCAAATTGGGTGCTTAAAAAATTACTTAAAATATCAATGCTAAAATTTATTATGATTTTAATAATTAATACCATTATACCCTTGGGTTAATGTGTTTTACCACAGGTGCTTCATAAATATTTTATAGATTCTAAATTTTTAATTAATCTATTTCTCTATTCAGACTATTAAGAATGCTTTTAAATCCTTGGGAATTAAATCTCTGGCCTTGCCTAATAACTTATTGAAAAGCTTTGCTTTTATGGCTAGGAATTTCTTCTGTATACTTTTAGTTATTTACACATATTTATTGACAGCTTATTATGTGCCAGTATTATTCCAGGTGCTAGGCATACATCAGATAACAAATCAAAAAATATCTCTGTCCTTTGGAACTCCTTCCAAACAGAGGAGATAAACAATCATAAAAATAACAAATAAGTGTATGAACTTTTAGAAGATGATAAGTGCTATGAAAAAATAACACACAGAACAGAGTAAGAATTCAGATGTGGGGATGGGTGGGTTAATGCAGTTTTTAAATGGGATGGCCCAGGTGAGCTTCATTGAGAAGATGCCATTTGAGCAGATACTTGAAGAGATCTTGTAGCATTCAGAAGACCCAGTTAATTAGATGGTCTTGCACTTTATTGCTAAAAATTTTTTGGTATGCCACAATGTCAAATTTTATTTGAGAAATGACACCTACACATATAAATGTCCTCCTTTTCTTTTTGATATATTTCTTATTCCTCACATTCTTCACTTTACTTTGGATAATCTCGATATAACTGGCATATGAAAATAAGGAATGCTGATTAAATGTCTCTTTATCTTGATTAGCTAGAAATACATTATACAGACAGATTCATATGTAGAATAATTCAAACCCCATTTTTTTTCATTTTCTACTCTACTGACGCCTAGAAGAAAATGATTCTTGAACTTGCAAACTAAAATGCATTCTCAATTTTTTGATGTAAATATTAAATAAAACCATATTACCTAAAACAAGGATTTCATGTGAATCAAAAACCCATGCTGCATATTTGCTGATGACAGAATTGGTAATCTCATAACATTTTTAGTAATTTGTTTTAAAGTATATCTGGAATATGCAGTACAAATCAAATACTTATTCCTTATTTAATTTTGTTTGGGTTTTTCTGTTTTGTTTTCTTCTGAACCACATATGTTTACCAGATACTTTTTAGAAATTGAAACTCACCATGCTGTACACTAAAAGAGTTGTGAAATTCTTAACAGGAAGAAAAGAAAGAATGTGGTTTAAGCATTTAAAATTTTGATAAGAAGCACATATATTCTTATTAGTTTAAATAATTTTGTCATGAAATATTAATTGCATACTTTCTGGATCTAAATTTAATTTTAGCTAATTTAGAAAAATCATTAGAAACAAATCCAGATATCTTTGATGACCTCCCAATAGCATTATTTCCTTTTTCTTTTGATTTGTAACTCTTCTTCCTTTTGTTCCAGTCCCTGTGAGTTCAGATTATTTGTGCACAAATAGCCTTTTTTTCCCTGTAAAAATAAGACCACAGTATCCACAATATTTTGCAGCTTGCTTTCCTCATTTCCATTTCACACATCCTCCCTTTAACTATTTAATAAATAACATACACAAGTAAAATATATTCATACTGCACAATTTAAGGTACAAGAAAATGGTAAGTCACTTCCATTTTGCAAACCCAATTCCTGTCCAAGGCATAGGCACAATTAAAATTTTTTATTAACATTTTAAGTTGAAATTGAATAATACAGAAAATATATAAGACTATGTCATTTTCTAAAAGTGGGAGTATATCATACTCTTTTGCACTTTAATTTCTCCTACAGATATCACTTATTGAACTATGAAATGATATTCATATTAGTGTTGCTTGTAATACAGAAACAAAGCCAAGGCATCAAGTTATATTTAAATAAATTATAATAATGGTCATAAATGAAAAAATATACAGTTATTAAAGTAAAGCAGATGTTTTTGTGTCAGACCTCAAAGGTTTCTGTGATATATTGTCATGTAAAATCTATTCACCAATGTTTATTATCATCTAGGTTTATTAAGGCTTCAGTTTTATTTTTAAATTTAAAAAGAATTGGTAATATAATTGTTTACCCCAGAGAACTAGCATTTGTCCCAATATCACATATTGATAATTATTTGAAATCTAATTTTATCATGTGCGAAATTCTTATATGAAATTGAGTTTATATTTTTACTACTATATTTTATTCTATTTTTCTGTCCCTGAAAAACATGGAAAATTATTTTAAGCATTGTAACTTTTCCAAATGAACTTTAAAATCAATTTGTCAAATTTTTATAAAAATGACATTTTTTGTTGGAATTATTTTTAATTGATGAATTGACTTAGAGAGATTTGACACATTTACAAGACATCTTTCAAACCAAGAACAAACAATGTATTTCTACTTAGACAAGACTTCCTTTATAGAAAGGACATAAGTAAAGTTAAAATATTCTTTATTTAGATCCCTTATATTTCTTCTTAAACTCATCAAAATATATTTTATCTTTTATTATTTGAAATGAGATATCATCTTATATTTTCTAATGCATTTTTGTTTGGGTTTATGAATGCTATTGATTTTTTTAATTTATTTTTCAGATAAAAAACTATATATAATTATGGTTTATAAAAAGATGTTTTGAAACATTGTGGAATAGCTAAATAAAGCTAATTAACATATGCATTACTTCACATACTTATTTTGTAGCGTCACTTAAAATCTACTCTCTGAAATTTTCAATTATATAATATACTGTTATTATGCTATTAATTTTTATATCAACTCTGTAATCAGTAATTTTAGTGAAATATCTTTTCTTTCATATCATTTATCATTTAAGACTAATGGATTTGGGTTTTCCTGGTAAATATTATATCAACTGCAAATAATAATGAATTTGCCACTTCTTTTTCAATACTTACACTTTGCCCTCCTCTAATCTAATCTTATTGATTAGAATTGAATAGAATGATATTATTGAATAGAGATAACCATGAATGGCATTTCTTTTACTAGATTTCAATGAAAGTGAATGCAATGCTTCATCACTGAAGGTGACCCTGATTTTTAGTTTTAAATAACCTATTTCTTTTTAATTGAATAGATTTTTTTAAATGAAAAAATGAATAAAAATTCATTTTTATTCAGCATTTCTGGATGTGAATATGTTTTTCTCTTATTGACTTATGTAATAAATTATAGATTTATTAATATTGAATTACCATTACTTTTCTGATATAAATTTTACTTGTTATAATACATTATTACTTTAATGTGATTTCCTCATTTATGTATGATATTTTATTCAAGATTCTGCAATAACATTTGTATATGAGCCTAGTGTCTAATTTTCCTCTACTGTGTTTTGTTTGTCAGATTTTAATATCAATATGATGCTGCCTATTTTAAAAAGGAAGCAATTTTGTTTTCATTCTCTGTGCTTTGAAACATCTTAAAAACATCAGAGATATCTGTCTAAAATGTTTCATAAAACTCAACCAAAAATTCATCTGGGTCTGGAAATTTTTTTTTTTTTTTTTTTTGAGACAGGGTCTAGCTCTGTCTCCAGGGCGAGAGTGCAGTGATGTCATCACAGCTCACTGCAGCCTTAATCTCCTGGGTTCAAAGGATCCTCCAGCCTCAAAGTCCCCCTCTCCCCCCAGTAGCTGGAACTACAAGCATGAGCCACTACCCCCAGCTAATTTTTTATTTTTTTATTTTTTGTAGGGACTGGTCTTGCTCTTGCTCAGGCTGGTCTTGAACTCCTGACCTTAAGAAATCCTTCCACCTTGGCCTCCCAGAGTGCTAGGATTACAAGCACGAGCCACCATGCCTGGTCCTGGGTCTAGAAACTTTGAATGAAGGTAATTGTGACTATTTTAATTTTTGCCATGTTAATTTGTCTATTAAATCTTTGTATCTTTTCTTGCATAAGTTTCAGTAATTTAAAACTCTCTGTTAGTTTATTTATTACAGGTTTTTTAAAAATTGATTTGCCTGGAGTTGAGTCAAGTTACCTCACTGATTTGGTAAATATATTTTGAAACTATAGTCAATCCTCACTTCTCCCAATATACATTAATAGAAATTTATATGTATGGGAACCATGCAAGGCAAGAATGTGGTTCCAATATGCACACATTTCAATTAACACAGTGCAAGTCAAGTACTGTTTGTATAGAGACATTTTCTCTGTTCTTATTTTGTATTAGGTTATGAAGTATGAAATGTCCGATTTCCTTAAGTATCAATACTAAGTTCGACAGTTGCTATCTCTGACATTTCACTTTGACACTTCTTGTTTTATTGTTATTGTGAAGGTACATCCTCAGTCTTTCAAACACACATTTTGCCTTGTGATTGTCTTTCAATTTTTTTTTAGAGCAATATTTGTGAGACCATGGATAAATAAAAAGTTTGTGTTATTTTTTAATACACAGTTTTTTTAATAAGTTCCATCATGGAACCAATGCAGTGCAGACAGCTTGAAATAGCAACAGAGTGTTTGGTAAGGATGTGGCTAATGAATGCACAGAACATCGATGATTTGAGAAGTTCCATTCTGGTGATTTTAATCTTGAAAATGAGCCACAAGGGAAACCTGAGGTCAAGGTGGATAATGATAAACTGAAAGCTGTAATGGAAGTAAATCCATCTCAACCTACGCATGAATTAGCAGTAAAGTTTGATGTTACTATTCCAACAATACTGGACCATTTGAAACAAATCAGCAAGGTAAAGAAGCTGGATAGATGGGTACTGCATGAATTAAATGACCGTCGGCGGAGAAATCATCTTGAAGCTTTCCTTTCTTTGCTATCATGACATAAAGGCAAACTATTTCAACATCGTATTTCTGCACCATATTGTTAATGTGTGATGAAAAAATCGATGACAATCACAAGCGTCGACACAATAGTTGGATAAAGATGAAGTGCCAAAACACAGTCCAAAACCAAATATTCATCAAAAAAAAGCTAATGGTATGGGTTTGGTGGTCCAGCCCCGGTATTATCCACTGCAGTTTCATGAAATCTGATCAATCAATGACAGTATATGTCTACTGAAACCAACTGGACAAAATGATGAGGATGCTTGTGATTAAGCAGCCAAGATTGCTCAACAGAGACAGGCCAATCCTCTTGCAAGATAATTCTCAACCACATGTTGCACAAACAGTGCTGCTCAAACTACAGCAGCTGGACTTAGAAACTCTCTGTCATTCACCATATTCACCAGATCTTGCACCAACTGACTACACTTCTTCCACAGTTTGGACCACTTCCTGCAAGGAAAAATATTTAATTCTAAACAAACTGTGGAAAATGCCACTCAAAATTTCATCGCCACTAGCTCTCCAGGCTTCTTCTTCACTGCTGACATAAACAAGCTACCGTTAAGACGGCAAAACTGTGTTGATAGTTTAGGCGCATACTTTGATTAATTGTACTGCTTGTTTGAGATATAATAAGCTACATTTTTGATTCAGATATTTCATATTTAATGACCTAATATTTTGTAAAATTTTGCTTCTTTTTCTGATTAGGTTGCCACTTCTGCAAAGAATGAGTTATTAAGGTATTTATTAATTCAACCATTTTCTTATTTTGTTATTAATATATTTCCACTTTTATCTTTTTTATTTCTTCTATTTCTTCTTTCTGTTTTTCATTGTTGAAATGTACATTTCTATAATTATTCTTGCTAAATCTCATCTTATTAGGTATATAAAGTTTTCTTTCTTATCAAGATATAATCAATTATCCAACAATGATTTTGTCAGTAGGAATCCTACCTTTGTACTTTTTGAAATTTTATGCTAGGAGTTCTAAATATAAAATTAGGGCAATATTTAGAAACCTAGTCTTAGCAGAGATGAGTAGAAAAATGCATGAAATACATTAGTGTTTTTATTTTATTGATACATTATATTTAATAGTAAATGTACTCTGCTCTTTTATTAAAAAGCTAGCTTCAATTTATATCTCGCTTCTAATGAATAAATTATTGATTTATTTTATGTTAACTCTTCTTCAATCTAAAATTCAACAGAGGAGGAGGAGGAAGAGTTGATGGCAGGAGTAGCACAGTAAACTTACCAGCCCATGGAAGGGCATTCCAGTCATTGAATAATTACTGTGCGTCAGGCACTACAGATGCCAAGATTAATAAAACGCTATTCTTGTGTTAAGGAGCTCACAGCCTGGCTAGAGGGAGAACCACATGAATAAATACACAAGTATTTGAGGGTAAAGAGATTATTCAATGTTCAGAGGGCAGTTGTGGTACAGAGAGGGGTATCTCATTTAGCCTGGGAGCTCAGAGGTCACGAAAACTATTAACAAGCAGTAGAAGTACAGTTTTCCCTGAAGACTATAACCTATTTTGGAATGAAAGTAGAATTTGGCTGCAACCACAAGGAAGGTGAAAAGTATCCAGGAAGAACTGAATTTGAATCTGAGTCTACCACTTCCTAGTTTTGGGATTTGAAGAATAGGCTTCTGTTTTCCTCATCAGCAAAACAGAGATAATAATTCCTAGAATATTGGGTTTGTAGGAAATTAGACATAATACACCTAGTGTGGTATTTGACACATGGTAGATATTTAAAACAATGATAGATATTGCTAAGGACAATAATAAACAAATGAACAAGCAAAAAAAGAGGAAGGAATGAGCGAATCGACCTGGGTCATATAATGGTTTTAAAATTAAAGACTTTCTAAAAGTCTTAGAGACCAGCTTCACCTTTGGAGATGACTTTTATTGAAAGTTATAATTTAAATGCCCATTTGTGATAATAAAGACAGAGCACTTATTCTTAAGTAGCAATTCAGATTTATTAGAGAAGAAGTTAAGGTAGTGAAGAGGAAGTAAGAAGAGGCTAGGACACAGGTAGGCCAAGCTGCAATTGAGGTCTCCCAGGTGGACAAGAGAACCTCAGGGAGGCCACAGGAGATCCGGCTGTTTCAATTCGAGCCCATCTGTGACCACAAATTGCTCCTCTCCAAGTGAGCACTTTGCTCTGGGTCATCACACAATGGAAATTAGTTTGTTAAGAATGTGGGCTACTCAAATAATGAAATTAGGCTGCAGTCTAAATCACCTTTATATTCACTGCAATTAAATAAGAGCCAAACATTTGTGTCACCCACAGGTTTGGTCTAGAAATACTGCCGCAATTTTCTGTGTTGCTGGTCCAATGCGAGCATTCCAATGTCTTAATAAACTTGCAACTTGACATGCTGATAGTCCCTCCTATAAATGTGATTTAAAATATTTATAAAAGAGGATTTTAGAGAAGGAACCTCATACAGGCTGTTTTTGCTTAGCTCAAGCATTAATAAAAGCAATGGCAATTCAAGCAAAAAGATACAAAACTAATTGCCTGGCAGTAGTCAGCCTTCAGGAGGATGCTGAAAATACTACAAAATTTAAGACTTTGCTGAAAACAGAAGCAGTTCTTTAGGTTGATTTCAAATTTTGCTAATAAGTCAAATAAAAGAAAAAATCATCTCTCATCCTCATTTATTCCCACAGTCATTAATTTAAACTCGCAGACCCCTTTGCTACTTGCTTAGATTTGTTTAATAGTACTTCTCTTTATATTTAGGTCAGATCAAGCCTGCTAAATTGTGAAAGAGAAAAAGAATTCACAATCTACAGCACAAAAAACAGCTGCACAATTAACGCAGTTTTTAAGAATGGGATAGTTACCAATGAAGGTAGGTTTAAAGATTAACCTGAAAGAAAATATTCCTTGGTTCATATATCACTGTTTATAAGTTTTCACTAAATAGAGCTTTTCAAGACTGAAAAAATTAGTCTAATTCTTAATGGCTAGCTTTTCTTAAAATAATGTCTATAAAAATTTCTTAAAATAGTCTAGGAATATTTTGCTACTCTTATAATATTATTTTTATTATAATATATGAATTTAAGAATTAATACTAATTATTATTATGAATTTTTATATACAGCTATACAAAAACCAGCAAGCAAACAAAGAAACAGAAACTTCAATTTGATTATTCACCATGCAGTAATGAACCACAGTTGGTGATTTGGGGTTCATACTTTCAAACTTTACATATTTTTTTATTATTGTCAACACAATTATGCAAGCATTGTATTTTCAAAAATGAGCCATACAATAGAGGAACATATTAAACAATATGGAAGATACAGTTCTCAATATCTAGACTGTAGGAGATGCTAAAGGAAAAGGAATTTGGTTTCTTCCAAAAATAAGAACTTCAAAAAATTGCAAAGGTGAGAGAAGTTAATTATCTTTAATGTACAGCAAATCACCTAAACTTATGCTATAAAACAATAATCATTTATTATTATTATCATTTATGGTTTGGAGGTTGGGGGTTCACCGAAGCAGTTCTAACTTGGAGTCTCTGATGACGTAGGATGGTGGTTGGGGCAATGAAATAAGACATGGGTTTTATTTAAGTTAATGATTGATTATTCTAGACTAAAGAAAAGAGGAACTCTATCTTCTCACCCTTAAAAACAAAAACAAACAAAATAAGAAACTTGTAGGTCTTTCTTGATACATAAAGTTGCTTATTATACTTTACCTCTATTTAACAAGGAAAATGTAAGGAGAATGCAAGGCCAGATTCCCCCTATTCAGGGGAAGTTATTTGTCTGGAGAGAGTTTCTGCTTTAATCTCTTTATTGAGAGTCTTTAATTCTCTGCTTTGAGCACCACAAGCAACGCAAGCAATGTGTGCTCACTGAGGTTCTGACACAATGAGACTTATCTCTGACTGCAGAAACGATGATATGAGGCACCCCTTGCCCCATCCTAAAGGAAAGCATATTGGCTCAGTATCTCTTATTCTCTCTTCAGAACCATAGCCCAGCTACCTGCTATTGGTTAGAATAGCTTGCAGTTTTCCCAAGGTCATGAGTTCTAAAGTAACTAGTTCCTGAATAATAGCACAGGCATTTAGTAAAGTCTTGGGTGAGTTCTCCTCCAGTCCTGATCCTTTGCCCAGCTAGTTGGAAGAATCTAGTACAGAAAGTCCTCATTTAATGTCATCGATAATTTTGCTTAAAGTCATAGTTTTCCAAGAACCTATCAATGACATGAGATAAGGCCTTATTGTAGTACAGCTTTTAAAATGGTCAGACCCACAGGGGGGAAAGTTGAAAAACTTCACAGAGATGGTCCTTGGAGAGTCAAGTATCAGAGGACTAAAGCGATGAGATCATATTGAGAATTATGAGGAACTTTGAATACGTGATCCTCTGTCTAGATCTCATTCTATACGAATTATCAAAAATTGAATCTTTTTAGTATATACATGAATAAGCACTGGTGAGGATTAAATAATTAGAACAGAGATGGGTAGAGGAGGTAGCATTCTTTTGACTACAGTGAAAATTATTGAAATCAGTGAAATAAACCCTCTGACTTTCTTTCTATTGGGAAAGTATGTCTTGAGTTGGTTTTGACTACAGAAAAAGAGTGATGACAAGGAAGTGTGAAGAGATTCACCCCATCTAGAGAGAGGTACTCAATCACTGAAGGCTCAGGGGAATAAAATCCGTACAATGATGGCAAGGTCCTAGAAGAGAGATTGTAATATAAGATGTAATGAAGTAGGGCCAATGGCTGTGGCTTCTTTGATGGATCACCCCTTTATATAAAGTGATCTGACATTGAGGGATAGTTCATTAATATTTACTTTTGCATTGGCGTGAACATAAAACTTTGTTCTAGTAGTAATTTCAGACTCTGTCTATGCCTGAATAGTGATTTTTGAATGCCAGTTTAGCTTTATCAGACAGAGCCACAGAATTTCTTTAAAAATTCAGACTTCTAGACCTCAACTCCAGAGATTCCAATTTAATAGGTCTCGTTTAGGGCCTGTAAATCTGTATGGTACCCTAAATACTATTAATGTATAAATGAACTTTAAAACTAATAGCATGCTTGACAAGGCGCTAATCAACAGGAAAGCATCTATCCAATACAAATTTAGTCACAGATGCTAGCTTAAGAAAACTCAGACTGCACATCTGTAATCTACATGTTTCATCTTGATACCAAGACTCATCAGATTATAAACACCATGAGATCAGAGATGATGTTCATCTGATTCATTGTTTTTCCCTGAATACCTAGCTTTGGTAACAGCAGGCAATGAGTATTTGATGAATGAATACACAAATCACTGAATTGGTAAATAGTATTTAATTTCCAAACAAACTTCTCATGCTGCCAAAAAATATAAATTAAAAAAAATGGTATTTTTCATTCATTCTTTCATCAACCCACAAAGCAATAAATATTTATTGAAAGTTTATTGAATGGTATACATTATTTGATATACTAATGATGCAGTATCTGTATGTCCTATGGCTATACAGTGCCTATTTCTAATGAAAAAATGCAACTTTTTGAATCTCTAAAATGAAAGGCATTCTTTGAGGACCTGAATGCCTATGTTCTGCCAAGGTGATTGTTTTGCAGCTGTGAGTCACTATGGTAAAATCCCAGACAATATATCATGTTCTCTGTAACTTTTATAGGTGAGGTTTGGAGTCTGTTTCATTTTCCTAATGATCTGTGTGTGGCCGAATGCCCATTTTCTCATGATAGAAAATTTCAGTGAATTCTTTCAGAAGCAAAGCTTTCAAATCCATGACCTCTTGGCAAAAAGACATTCTCTACTAGTTTTTTTTTTTTTTGATTTACTAAAAAAAAAGATTTTTAAAAAAAAATCAATACTTACACAAACACACATGTACAAATATTGCATTAAGTCCAAAAAATGATACCCGGGGAAGGTCGGGTTAGGTAAGAAGAGTAACTATGCAATTGTAAATGACAGAAACAGTCAAATCAGAAAAAAACTTCAATCTGTTTCCTATCTCTGAAATATCATCATGGGAGGGTATTAGAAATAGACTTAGCATCTTATTTCCTTGGGAGGAGAATGAACCATTTCCTCATTGGTTTCAGGGAAAAATCCCACCAGAAGAACATCTGTCTCTAAAATTTCAGTATTTTCTCCAGTTCTCTAAACCATTTTTTATACCAAGCCATATTCTTTGAGACAGTCCTGTTTATCATTTTAGAAATTTTGTCTCATACCCCTGCTGAGAGCAGCAGGGTCTTAACTGGATTTGAATTTTTAAATATCCAAGGGAGTCCTAAACAATGGGCAAAGGGAATGGTAATATTGTGAATCAGTATGCCTTTTATGTGTGCATTTTTTTCTGAGAATCCCAGCATTTTCATTTTCCTTTATTTAATTATGGAAACAGCAAAGAGAATATATTCCAGCCAATTCCCAATTCATGACCTTATGAAGTTATAGTCTGTTTTAGTTTATTTGAGGTGGAGGGTTGTCCTAGGGAAGTGCTTCACAAAAATGAGATTTATTATGATTATAGTTTAGAAAGAAAATTTTTGTAGAAAGAGATCTCAGTGCACCAGGTCAAATACCCAAGGGATCTTAGAGTTTGTTGGCAATAGGAGATAACAGTGGAAGTTATTCTGAATTATTCAATTTAACCCTTTTATTTGGGGTTAATCATTTCAAAAATATACAGAGTGGTTGCCTCACTTCAATTTGGTTAATTAAATTATATTACATTAATTTTGTTTAATTATATCACATAATGCATGCATTACACAATCATGCATTATGTGTTAATTTGGTATAAACTTAGTTTTATTGTACTTATTTAGTTTATTTATTGTGCTATTTAAATTAGAAGCTTAAAAAAAACAAAAAACCTTTCAGATTCCTAAAACAAGTCTTTATCAGAGATCAAAGAAAATTGTGACTCATCCCCAGGTGTGTGGATTCATTTTATCTTCAGTGGGACATTATGTAATTTTTTTTTACAATGATCTGTGAACATTGAACCAGTACATGGCCTCTCTTAAATGGCATGACAACATGCTCTGAAAAACACTAACCTTATTAAAAAGTGATGAACAGATATGTCAGTTTATAAATGCACATTCCAAGTCCCAATGCTTAAATAGGTTTTATGCAAAGAAACCCACAACTTGAATTCTAAAGTAGCCATCTCTTCATAATTATTTGTAATATCTTGGCTAAATTTAGGGCAGAACTCTAGATATTTGTAAGACTAATGTAAACATAAAGGAAAGGTGTCTCAAAAAGTTTCAGACCTACCAGGCCAGGTTAAATTCCTGCTTGGACTTTTCTAGAGTTTGTTGTTTCTTATGATACAGCTGTAAAATGTAATTCTGAATAATACATGGCATATGTTTTCATAATATAATGGGTGCAAGACCTAAAGAGATACAAAATTCAAGTTATAATTGATCCAAAGGAAAGTGTAGGAAATCTATGACAGATTTTCTTCCAAATGCATTTTATCTTAGCCTTTATTAGAAAGAATATACAGAGAAAAGGAAAGAGAAGTGAGTTAGAATCCAGTAAGATCAATATTGCCTGTACTTGAGAACACAGAGTCAATGAAACTGTCCAATAAATATTTGAGGTATAAATGAATTAATGAGAATCACAAATCACAAATACTCTGGGAATATTAGCACATAAACTTTGTTTTGCTAATTCCCAAATGTCTACTTTTTTCACATTAAGCTTCTGCCCTTGCCAGCATATCCTGACACCAGATCAAAGGAAACTGCATGTGCATCTCCATCTGCATCTTATTCAGGAGGTCAATGCCATCTCTTCCACTTGTCACTCATCTGAAACCTATCTAACTTTCAAAGTCCTGCTAAAGATACATCTCCTTTTGAAAATAGCATCCCCACAAATATATGCAATATATTAGGCGTTCTGCCAGCATAGCACTCAATACCGATATTTAAGAGACAGAATATCTCTCCTTGAGCAGCTTTCACACTATAAAATTCAGGGAAACGTGCATACCCAAGATTTTTCTATGAATTTCTCTAATGATTATTACCTGTATTTAACAATTTAGCTCTTGTACAGTTATATGTGTTTTTATTAATCGGTACTTTGTTTTGTTCATTTAATAAATACTTATGAACTCCCTACCACATGCCTGGTATTGTTCTAGCTGCTGAGGATACAGCCACAAATAAAATAGACAATATTCTTCTCCTCAAAGAACTCACAGTCTAGTGGGTAGAGAGACAGTTGGTAAATAATAAATAAATATATCATATGTAAAAGTTGTATAAGTATATATAAATTAGTGATAAATGCCATAGGGAAAAATAAAGTAGGATCAGGGAAACAAGGTGTATATAGATATTTTATATTAGGGAGTCAAAGGAGCCCCCACTAATATCCTAATATTTGAGCAGACCCCCAAGGGAAGTGAGAGAGTGAGCCCTAGTGATATCTTGAGAGGAGGAACCCAGGAGGTAGAAGAGTATATGTAAAAAAGAGCCTCAGGCATGTGTGCTTGGTGTCTGCAAGATGTCAGTATGGGTAGCGGAGGGTGAGCAAAGTGGGGAGGAAACTGAGGTAGCAGCGTACAAGATCATGGCAGGTCTTGAAGAATTACTGATGTGTCCATCCTGCCTTCCCAGCTCCCAGGTAAAGTTCTTTGAGAAT
Organism: Propithecus perrieri; assembly: GCA_963574695.1. NCBI lineage: Eukaryota > Metazoa > Chordata > Mammalia > Primates > Indriidae > Propithecus > Propithecus perrieri. The sequence goes on from CAUYRB010086885.1 coordinate 120,244, forward strand.
AGAGCTGTCTTACACATACACTTTAAACCTATGTGCTATGGCTGCAGTCCCCAGCCCCTGGGCTGCAGACCGGTACTGGTCTGTGGCCTGTTAGGAACCAGGCCTCACAGCAGGAGGTGAGTGGCGGGAGATTGAAGCTTCATCTGTATTTGCAGCCACTTCCCATCACTCACACCACTGTCTGATCAGCAGAGGCATTAAATTCTACATTATGGTGAGTTGTGAAATTATTTCATTATATATTACAATGTAATAATAATAGAAATAAAGTGTATAATAAGTGTAATGCACTGGAATCATCCTGAAACCATCCCCAGTCCGTGGAAAACTTGTCATCCATGAAATCAGTCCCCCGTGCCAAAAAGGTTGAGGACTGCTATGCTATGGGACCTTGCACGGAGTAGGTGTTCAGTAACATTAACTATGATTAGAAAATGCCATTTGTACACAAAGAAATTAGCTGCAAATACCTTGATGTTCCTCAAATGAGAATAATTTACCCTTGAAAAAACATGAAATGAAACAAATTGCAAACCAATTGTACCCTATCCGTTACAAATTTAGACAATCCAGGCAAGAAATAGAAACTTTCCTAAAACTTACAGCCCCTCTCTCTCTGTCATATTTTCCTAGAAATTACTGCGTCATTCTAAATCTTTTCTTATTATACTCAACCAAAAACTTCTTAATCTTTACAATTTCAGTTTTATCAGCAATAAAAATGTTACACACTTTGGCTTTCTGCTTTTTTCTTTCTTCAGACACACCATTTGGACTTTCAGGCTCTTCTGCTGCACAAATATGAATACGCAGTCAGTCATCCATTAAGCAGATGTGGATATTGATCTAGGCATTGGGAATGCAAAGACACGGCACCATATAGAAGTTGAGGCTCAAGAAAAGACATTGAAATCAGAGCCCAGCCTGGTTTGGAATTCCCTTACTAGCCGGGAGATCACATTTACAAAAGAAGGATGAGAACAGTAACCCACTCATGGAGCTCTTGCAAGGGTTAAATGAGAGAATTCGTGGAAAATGCTACCACAGGCCTATAAGATAGTAAAGCTTAATAAACATTTAATATGTGGACATGAAATTCTACTCATACATAAATATGAGTATGAAATATGATATACAACTTAATAAACTTTCCTCTCTCCACCCCTACTCTGTCTCCTGAGCTTTGTTCCCAGTGGTATTTCTACCTGGATGCTATTCCAGTGCCTAAAATTAATGATTCCAGAACAGAACTCTCATCATAACTTTTTCCCAGTTTCTGTCTTATAATGTACAGTATTTCCATCATTGCTCCTATCTCTGCAAACCCAAACATGGCACAGAAATAGCTTTCAAAATGACCTCTCTGCCTCACACTTCCCTCTCTTCCAATATGTAAATTATCCAACATTGAGATTGGTAGCCATTATTATTGTTTGTCATGTGAGTGAATTAAAGAGTAAAGGAAACAAGGCAATGTGATGTGTTAGAAAAATCAGGCTGGCATGTTCATTGGGTTCTTAATTAATTACATGATGTGATTTTCTTTAACCTGGTTTCTCGGAGGGGAAACTCAGAACAAACTCCTCTCAGCCCAGCCTGCCCAGCTTACCCAGAGTGAAAGTGATTATCTGCCTCAGGCAGATCACAGGGCTAAAGCTATACATGTGGGACAGTGATAAGCAAATATTCTTTATCTGGGCTCCTATGGAAAGGTTCTTCTCTCCCCTCCCCTTCAAGTACCTTTCCTTTCCTTTATTACTTGCATCTAAAGCCATGGTTAAAATTTTTGCTCTGAATCTTGCTTAATTGATTTAGGAATTTTATAAACAGTATGCTTTGCAAGTTTGTGATTTGAAAAGCTAAAATGCCCATGTTCTGTATTAAGATAATTGTTTCAGAAACCTCATGTGATAAGCATATTCTGTCTGAAATAATTTCAAAACATTTTGAAATAAGAAGCCCCTAAAGTTCCCATCCATAACCATAGAATCAAAATAGTATCATTGTTAGATTTAATTATCTGATCTTTTTTTTTACCTAATAGTGAATGAATATAAAATTAATTGGGACATATGATATCTCAGTGTGATAATAATGAATATTAATTTTCCTTTAGTTTTTTTATTTGGCTTTGTTTTTCAGTTTAACCAAAGACAAATATCAAAACAAATAACTTGGGAAAGTCTTGAGATTATGTTTCAAAATAACATTTTAACCATTTGAATAGAGTTTATTGCTATTTAATAAAATTATAAATTAACCGATTATCCTATTGTACCTCTGTGGGTTTGAATATAGTAAAAAGGATGGAAATGGCTTTGTCTCCATAATTTCTTCATTGCCATATATGTGATGAAAGCAAGTTTTCTCTTTAAAAACAGATTAAAACTACATAATTATATAAAACCTTTATTGTAGCTGGTAACTGGCAATATTATGCACATGTCAGAATTATATTAATAGGTTCCCTTGCCCTTTTCTCTGAAGTAAAAATGTATCAAATGCTGACTCCAAGAATTGCTTCTGCTTTACTGACCCTTAGCTGTGATTCTTTTGTTTATTTTCTGCTTACAGTGCCTGCCTGATTCCCTATTATTCTATAAGTCTTAGTGTATGGAATTTGAAATCCAGAAACTTGTATTTCAACTAGAAAAGCTCTGCCTTTTAATAAGTAGCTTCAAAGAAGATGTTGCTTCTAAGCAAATGCCCTAGAGTAGGGAATGGTAATCACTTTTCCCATTTTTCTTACATACAAAATATTTCTTGCCATTTCTATGAGAATGAAATTTATCTTCTTGGAAAAGCACTCGGTTTTTATCAATAGTAAACATTTTTGTTGTTGAATGTTTGTTGATTGAATTTTTTGATTATAAAATTAAATTAAAATATTCTTAGGTTTCCTTTGGTGAGATTTTCAAAATATAAGACAGGATCCCAGCAAGTGACTTTAATCTCTTTCTGTTCATTTCTCTCCCTGCATCCCATCTCCCTTCACTAACCACAAAAAATGTCTGAGAAGTCAGAGAACACGTGAGGGGTGGAGGTACAACTCTCTCTAAGGTGGCAGGAGCAAGCCAATGAGCCGTATCAGTTTTTCTCAAAATTTTTTTTTAGTACAGTAGAGTATTCTAAAGTTCTGTGGGGAGATTAAATGCACCACAGGGCACTAAATGTTCCATCTTGAAGCAAACCACTATAAAGCATGAAATGTGTTATTTTATAGCTTTTGAGTCAAGGTGGATTTTTGTATTCTACATTCTGCGCCACAGTTTGTATAAATGTAGGTACATGTGCAGATAAATAGACTTGTCTCACACAACAACTGTTCAGTTTTCAACTATTCATTACAATGGCCCTTGAAAAGTTATATCATGTTTTATATAATGATTTCTTTGGCTTTTTTCCCCTGTGTAATGACTTTTCACCCACAACACAGTAAGTATGTTGTGAGTGCTATGTCTACAATCCTGCTTGAGGCAAATATACTCAATTTCCTTGTCACTGTAGACTCAGTCAGAGAATATTACATAAAAGAAATATAAACTATGCCCCATTTTTGAATGAATCAAAAATATCTTTCTTTGAGTGCATACTAAACAAAAGGAACTAAATGATAGCACATGAGCTTGTATGTACAAGTGCTCTTTCTTGTTTTGGAGTATTCGTCATTTTAGTCTTTATTTTGCCCTACTGATATTTTCTGTTCAATACTTTATTTTTATATACAGTTTCAGTGTGAGATAACCATGAGCCCCATAAAGGTTTAAAACTCATTGACAAATGTGGAACAGAAAGAATGCACCTTCCACTGGATGATTCCCAGCTACTAACACTAAATTTATTGAACAAGATCTACTTATTTACTTTCGAAGTGTTATTTATAACTAATATAAATTTTCTCCATTGTCTGATTTTTCTTCTATCTGTAAAAACTGTTTGCATATCTTGGGTTAGAATGGAATGTGTCATAATTTTTCCCATGAAAATTACTGATATTTTGGTTATCTAATGGTTTTGCTCTTAGTGGCATGGTTTTCAGGAATGAATTAAAGTTGTAAAGCAAGAGATACCAGTATATATGTAATTGTCAACATTCTCAGTTACTTGAAGTTGAGTTAAATTGACCTTCCAAGAAGATATACTGGGTTTCTTTTGCTCCTTCAATTATTTCTGGCAAACTGGTAAGTGCATCAGCTAGACAACAGGATTATGCCAACTGAATGGGACAGTAGCTTTTATCAACTTCCCTCTCATTTTATACCTCCTTTTTTCTGTAACAAGATCATTTAGATATAGCACAATCTCAAAGTGGAGATGAAATCTATGACTCTACTTTCTTTTGGGGGAATAGGAGGAAGATGCTGATTAAAAACGTTGGAAAACATCTGTACCTGCACTACCTTCCAATATATGCAATGACTGAAGCAACCTTCATCAGTGCAATAGAATGAATTTAAGTGGAAATAACCAAAGAGCTAATGATTGAATAGTTAGATTTATTTTGCTTCAACCGATCAGCTTTATTTATAAGTGTTTGTAAATGATTAAACGCTAAAAATCGGGGATGGGGGACATAGTTTTCAGCATCAGAGCATCTCCATTTTAGCAAAAACTGAAATGCGTTCTGAACCAGAGCTAAAGTCTCAGCTCAAGTTGACTGCAATTCGGCCCTGGGAGAGAAACGTGTTTGTGTATAGTTTTTCAAGGACCATTTGCTGAAAAAACTCGTGAGCAGGCAAAATTACTCCTGTCTTCCTCTGTGCTTCTGTTACTCCAGCTAATGCTGCTGTGATAGCACTTATCATACCCTGTCTGGTCACACAATCAGCTGTGGATGCCCCTGGCTTTCCCACTTGGGTTTCTCAAGATTAGGCAGATTGTGTCAATTTTCTGTTTTATTTCTTATCCCTCAGAACATGACTGTCTTTAACAGCACTTGGTGCATTATGGTTACAAGAAATGATTATTAAACTAAAATATGCAATGCAAATTAATGCCATGAGAGATGTGCCTCATTTTTAGGTAAAGTGTGAAAACAACCAATGTTCTTGCATGTAAACAGTAGAATATATTTAGGGATCTTTGTCCTGCAAAGGTAAATTTGAGTTCTGAGCGGCCAGTGGAATATGGGATTGCTTAAATGAAAATTTGCACCAGCCACTTTCTATTTTATTTTATAGAGGAAACAGCCTCTCTTTCTCCCCTCCAACTCCTACCTTAGCTTTATTGTTTGTTTTTTACTCAACTTGCTGCAACAAATTTTATTTCTATCCTTCTTTCTTTCTTTCTTCCTCCCCCTCCTGCCTTTTTTGTCTTTCTTTCTCTTCTTTCTTTCCTTTCTTCTTTCTCTCCCCGCCCCTCACCCCACCCAATATTCCTCCCCCTCTTCTTTTATTTGCACTCTCTTTTTATTTCTTTTTATGTCTTTCTGGCTGCTTCTCACCTTTTTCTGTGTACGCTCCCTAAGGACAATAACTTTGTTTTTTTCATCATTTATCATTCTCATTTCCTTCTCAATCTTCTTGCCCAGTGTTAGCATATGATAGATGATCAAGAAAACTTGTTGGAGAAAAGTGCATCTCTTCATTCTTTTGAAAATAATAAAGTTTGGGGGAAGTACTTGTGCAGAATTCTATATTTTCTCCTCTTTTCTCTTGCCCTCTCATTTTTTGTACTATTTTAGCATTTGGAATCATTTCTCACTTCTCATTTCACCCTTGATGTCTAAGAATGCATTATCATCTGTAGAGACTATTCAAAAGTCTTGTTGGAATAAGCAAATACATTCATAATGAAATCACTGTTTTTGCCCTCAGATTCCTAATATACTGACAATATTAAAATACCTACTATTTTTTTTAAACTCTTCTCTCTTGGAATCAGCCTTTATGTTGTCCCTGATCTTCTTACCCCATGTCATGGGATTCTTTTTGTTGGAAATGGTGACAATGAATGTAAGAATAATAAAAACAACACTGAATACTTACGTGTCATTTTATATTTGACCAAGTATTTTCATGATTCTTCACTCTTTAAAAATATTGATTTATCAAACAATAATCATGGATAACACATGGATGCGTATATATGTCTCCACATTTTCTTTTTTTCAAAGTTTTTTTCCTAACAAAAGTGACTTTTGTTTATGTCATCATTTTTTATCTTTCCTGCAACCTGGCATCATTGACATTCTTGCACTCATGAGTTTTATGTGGTTTGAAAAGAATTTTTCACTGACCCAAGGTCACACGGACAATTTTATTAACAACAGTAAGTATTATGCTAAGTGCTTTATAGGCATTGTTTGAGTATAACCTCAGAACAGTTCTCTGAAGAAGACACCATTACTGTATTCATTTTACAGATCAGGAAAGAATTTTGAGGTATTAGGAACATACCTAAAGTCACTAAAATTTTGGTATATGGTGTTGATAAAACTGTATTCTTAGCAATTTCAATATCAGACTCTTCTAGGTCTTCCAAAACACAGCCCACTGTGGGCCACTCTCTGCTCTGAGCTTAGGAAATGGAGGGAATATGAAGCCAGGTTATCCATTAATTTCTATCCTAGGGTTCATCCTATTGCTCTGTGTTATTTTTAATTTAGAAAACATACACGATGCCCAGCTATATAAAGTGTATATGGTCATCAATTTAAACAGATAAAATTAAAACAAATTATTATATGAAAACAAAATAATGAGTACATTTAGGAAGCCCGGGCCTCTGCATATGTGGACAAACATCCGTTGTATAGTTAGCCACCATCAATCAGGAAAGCCTTTCTCCAGGAATGAAGACTCTCAAGCTAATTGAATAATGAGCGAGAAAAAGAACACATTTGGAGACCTGAGAAGGGTTGGGCATGTCTTGCACAGGGTGTAGCTTGGGAAAATGGTCTAAGGTGTCAGGTAATGGAGTGAAGAGTCCTTGTTCCTTCCAGAAAACCTTCCATAAATCGCTTTGTGGAAAGCCTATGTAACCATCACAGAAGCTTGGAGTATGTTTTCCTTGTGGACTCTATAACATCTGGCATAATGAATGCATGTTCCCCACCCAGCTATGCTTAAAACATTTTTGCTACTGGGGAATACCCCACATATTTAGGCTCAGTGAAATAATCTCTGCCTCATTTAGTTATCCCAAACAGGTTGCTGACATCTGAAATTAGAAATAAAGCATCAAAAAAAAAAAACAGATTCCATTGATATTCTTATTTCCCCATGAAAATAAAATAGTATTTCAGTATGTCAGCTGCTCCAGATTCCAAAGCAGGCCACACGTTTTGTGACAGCTGCTGACATAAACAATTTCCTCAGGGTAAATCTTTCAGTATATTTCAAACAAAAGTAACCGAGCCTTTGCCTGCATACTGAATTTTAACTTGAAATATGATCTCATTCTATTCCTTCAATGTATGTATGAAATAACATAAAATAACAGCAATAACAAATCCTACTAATGTCCTTAAACTCTTTACCAATGATGAATAAAGTATAAAGTGTTGAGAAATTATTTAAAATGATTTTTGGGTTGTCTGAATTTGCACTCTTAAGAACTATATAAAACTCTATTTCTGAGAATCCAGGCCTGGCATCAGTGGCACTGTGAAGTTTATTAATTCATCGCCCCAAACCCAGCCCTTACTGCTCCTAACTCATACTGGTTAAGCACAAAAACTAGACCAAATATTCAATTTCTAAAGGAGTTTTTAATATCTTTTAAAAAGTATCAAAGAACTTAACTGAAATACATGCAAATACTAGATATGTTTTTAGGAAATTCCTTCTGCTCTGGAAGATTGAAAACAAACATACAGTCAATGGGGGGAAAATGCCACTGTCCACAGAAGAAAAGCACATATGCTCAAAGGGAATGGAGGTACATTTGCCAAAAATGAGACGCTCGAAGCCCTTTTTCCAGGAAGAAGACAACATAAGTTCTTTGTAAGACAAGTATCCTGCTCTGGAAATGGTACAAACAAGCTCAGGTGATGACCTCCTCCTGGAATTAGCCTTTTTCTTTTCAGTACCAGGAATTATCCCAGCTCCTACTGGATGGCAACAGACCTAGAAGGCACCACTGTACTCCTTACCCTGGTTATAGCTTCATGACCTTACTGATTCCCTTTTTCAGAGAGAAGGTAATCAGTCCTGTTCATGACACCACAGAGATGCAACTCAGTCAATGCTGGAGGCGGTCTTAATGTATCACTGTATTCTGTAGGGTTCCCGGATGCATCCAGACTTCCCATATTTTACATCACTTTCAACGTAGAACACTATTCCAAGATGGTTGAATTACAATAAACTTCAACCTGAAATTTTATTCCAAAGAGAATGATATGTTGCTGCTTAGCATAGATATTTAGTACTTAGATTAAAAAATAATATTCCCAGCTTTTTTTAAAAAACAGATAAGAAAAAATTACATATCAAAGGCAAAATCTTGGCTATAATTTATATTGCCTAAATCTTAGGTCTCTTTCAAATCTTGCTATTTTATTCTGAATACTGACTTGCTTAAGGAAGAAATCATGCTCAGAAATAAGTGTTCTAATTTGAATTAATCAAGGCCCATCCTAGATGAAGGAAAACTATAAACTGTAATCATTTCACAGTAATGAAACTAAGCTGAGAACTGTATGGTCCTGAAGTTTGCTTACTAAAATATACATTGATTATAGCATATAGATGGCTTGAGGGGAGATGGTTAGCATTTTTAGACTCCTGTGGAGATAATGAAGTACAGAAGCCTAGGTTCATCTCATACTACAATTCCAAGGTTGAAAGCATTCTTAAAGACCATTTAGTTCAACCACCAGTCTATAGTCAGAATTCCTTTTTTAACTTTTCTGTCATGATATTACCCAGCATATGTTTGAATGTTTCCATTAGAATGCTTTTCCGTTGCAACTAACAGAAATTCAACTTCTATTAACTTAAATAATAAAGATAATTTATTGGCCCACTTAACTAAAGAAGTAGGTTAGATTGCAAAAAAGTCTTAATTTAATGGCAAAACAAGGCCATATGTCTATCTATGTCTATCCATGTCTTCATTTGTTTCTCCATGGTATTAAATCCTCCTAGAGTAACTCCCCCTCATAGTTAGAAAAGAGTTGATAGTCCCCAGGGATACATGCCACCTCCTTCACATTAGGGGGGAACTCTTTTCCGGAAACCCAAGCAAAGACCCAGGCTTGCTATGATATGCTACCTTAAGTCACATGCTCATTCAAGAGTCAATCACTGTGGCACAGGGGTTGAATCCCCTGTTTGGCATAGCCTTGACCACGTGCTCTACTCTCAGAACCAAGATTGAAGTAAGTTTTTTCAGAACCATCCGGATCCCCATTGACAAATGAGGACTTCTGAGGGAAAGTAGGAAATAGAGTACATGGCCACAACATCGAATGTCTCCAATGATAGGGATCTCATTTATTTCCAAAATTGTTTTGTCTGTCCATGATAGTCAAAAAGTATAACTATTCTACACCATAGGTAAAGTTCTATATAATAATTTTTCCCACCTTACTTGCATGAGCAAAGCATTAAAGTAATCACATCTATATTACATTTTCATCACCCCAGAAGAGTTGTATTGAATGAGAATATTGGCATGTAATTACTGCTCTGTTTTTATCAAAGGAACAACATTAAATAGACAAGGTGTCTGATGGGTAAATTATTCCTAAGTAAGTAGTATGTTGTGTGTAGCTCACCTTTATTTGAGCTGGTGGTGAAGCTGCAGCTGACAGTTGTAATTTGGGGGCCAATAGCCAAACATTAGTAATAGCAGTAACAGATATGTCTTCAAAAAATGTACAAGCCCTCATAATATTCAGAGAATGCCACATTTGCGCATGTATATCTTTGTTCCCACATACCATCTGGGGTAACTCAGATCATCTAAGTTGTTATTTATACATTCTTATTTCACTAATGATTCTAATGTTACCGCCCAAAAATTGTGTTTTTATTTGCTGCCTTGCCAATCATGGATTTATTATCATGACTTAGACCATATAGTAAATAACCTGAAAACCAGGAAAACTCTGAATTCTCCTAACTTCTCTGTCTCCTTTAGTCTTCTATCTTCTCAGACAAAATTACCTCCTTGATTGATACATTTTTGGCCTTAAACTGAAGCTTTGTTTGTTTACATGACTCATTTTCTTATCCAGTCATCTTTCTCAAACATACTGCCTGAGTAAGTGCCAGGAGAAATGTGATTGTTTGGGGAGAGAAAAACAGAAAGAGGCTAAAAGACTATTCTTTAAAAATATTTGCTAAAACTCTTTGGAGGAGAAATTCTTGAATGTAGAATTATATTTGGTAAAGCCACAGCAGCTTGTAAGTTCCTTAAGACAGAGAGGATTTCTTATTTATATTGTACCTTCAGGTCTTAGGCTAGTGCCAAGCACAAGGTAGGTCTTAATGCGTGTTGGACAAATAAATTAATTTGACAGTTTTTTGACATATTTTGACAGGATATTTAAACAGATTTCCTTTACTAAACTTTCTAGATAAAATAATGATTTAGTAATTTAGAGTTATTTTTACTTTATAAATACCAAGTGAATGAAATGTAAAAATATCTGTTCAATAACTTTTATTTAATAATTTTTTTACTGCTACTGTAAATCTCTTAAAAATAAGCACTGGACAGTGGAGCTGAAAAAGATGACAACTTTCCTACTACTTTGAGGACATGGTGGGGCAGAATTGAGAGAATCTTTAAGTGGTTTCTTTAGAAATATAGTCTAAGGCTCTTCCAGACATGATCCTTGCACACTCTGTAGAAATGTCTTCGCATAGCAGCATCTGACTCTTTTTATCATCTATTTCGGACTCCTCTATATTTTAAAGCATATGAAACAAATGAGACCACCTTTGGGGCCAGGAGGGATGGCAAGAATAAATTACAGCAATTTTTTTCTTTGGTATTTTATACCATTCAACAGACCATTTTATATATTACAGTAGCTATCTCATACTAATAATAACAAATGTTTGACTACAATGATGAATGTATAGTTTCATTTTGTAAGTGAAATAAAAATTGACTTTTGCTATCGATCACACCTCTACATTTAATATGTGTATGTCAACATCCTCACGTGATAATACATAGAGGTCTGCATTACATTAGAAGCTATTGTCCATATACCATTCTATATTTCAACCACCTTGGTGTAATCACAGAATGTATCACTATTAAAGTGTAAAGCTTTATTGTGTGATTGAATACCTTTAGACCGTGCCAACTGAAAACTCATCCATTACTTATAATTCACAATAGTGACCTATCCTTTTTTTGGTGGAGGAAAGGTAAGAAAGTCTGAATGAGAAGATGAAATGAAACAAGTCTATACAGGCTTAGTAAGAATAAAAATGTTTCTCACAGATAACATTCCTTTCAAAGCCTTATCTTTTATGGAGAAAAAAGAAGTTGGGAGTTTTGGGGCTTGGGGATTCTAACAATGTGAGTAATGCCGTCTGTCAGTTAACTGCTGGGTTCTGAACATCGCCAGCAAGCTAGCTCATTCTCATGTCCTTGCACCTTGCAAAGTCATAACTTGTTTGGGCCAACAAACTCGGTTTGTACTTGAAGTCCTACCATTAATCCTGTTATATAAAAACAAGTTTGTCTGGCTGCTGAACAGTGTAAAGACAAGACAGAATCTCTTCGTAGTCACTGCACAATTATGAAGCTGTGCTGTTCAGAAAGGACACTTGAACATCAACATCTCTTGCTTCAATGTTACATGTAGATGAACACATAGAGAATGGGAATTGACTGAGATATCTATGAGAAGAGATAAATTGAGTTAATGTGGACTAAATCAGGCGCTTGGGAAATTTTCACTTGCTACTCCTAAAAGTAATAAGAAACCCACAGGAGGTGATTTGAGATGCTACTGTACTTTTTTTCCTTAGATGCAAAGAATGCTTTGTATGAAGTCAATACTGCCCCCTATAAATCTCTATCAATGTTTATTCATTGTCACTATGTCAACAGGACACCATGTTCCCTTCTAGTCCATCAATATTTTTACATAGTTCTCATGCACACACACACACACACACACACACACACACGCACTTTCTTATCTGATATTTTTCACTTCTGTTGTAAACATTTTCATGTCTTCCCATCATCTTCATAATTGCCACTGTTAATGGTTGCAAATCATTTTATCCAGTTAAGTGGATTTATCATTGGCTCTTTCAGTTTGTATCTGGTACTCTGCTACAGATAACATCAACTTCTATGTACATTTTTCCAATTTTAAGATTCTCCTTTTAAAATAAGTGTCTGGAGGTGTTGTCTAAGGAAAAAGACTACTTAACAATTTTATGTCCCTTGAAAGTTACTGCCATGTTTTTTTCTGAAAGTAGTGAATCAATTTTCACAGATACAGTGCTATAAAAGTGTTCCATTTTCACTACACTTCACCAGCAGATGACATTTTCCTTAGCATCGCTCTTAATGAGAGTTAACATGTATTTAGTACTTACAGACGTCAGATATTACAATCAGCATTTGGGTGGGAAATCTCACTTAATCCCAGAAAATATATGAGGTAGCTTCAATTTTTATCCCCATTCCATAATTCAAGCAACTCCATCCAAAATGGCTCAGTAATTCGCCCAACTTCACACAGCCTGTAAACAGAGTCGGGGCTCATCTCAGGTACAACTGACTAACATCCATGCTCTTAACCTATAGATTGTGCTGCTATATATGCATTTCTTATGTATAAATTTTTTGTGCTAACATTTGTTTATTTATTTACTGGTTATGTTTCATTATTAATCTATACTTTATTTCCATTGGAAAATATTATGCAATTAAATATGCCAGTTTGCTTTTTCCTTCATATTCCAGTATCAATGGTCTATTATTTCAAATCTACTCTTAAAAATATAGACATTATTCCCACTATACCATAGATTTACTATTTAGCCATGGAAAATTACTCTGCATCAGTCTTACCTTTGGTATGGAGTAAACTATTTGCCTTCACTAGTAGAAGGTACCATTAAAGTATCATGCCATTCCAAAGAGGAAAATGATTTTAAAGAGTTATAGCTTACTAATCAGTTAATTTGGGAGAGGTGGATATCACAAGCTATTTATAATTTCTAAGGAAAAAAATCAAAGAATAAAAAACTGGTAATCAGGTCTTCATTTTAATCAGAAATTAGCACTCTAAGCTTATTATTGACACTCTGTTACCAATTCACAAAAGATAAATAATTTTTTAAAAAAACTTAGATAAAATTGCTTCAGATTTTTTTATTAGCTATTTTATAGAAGTTTTAGTTTTATCATACAGTTTATGTTTTCTTTCAATGAATAAAGATCCTTTACGTTTATGAGGCAGATACAATGCTTCTTATGGCAGTCTTCAGGATTTAGAATTTAATTTAATGATCATATAGTTTATAATAACTTATCTTAAACTATCCTAATTGTTTTAAAAATGCCTATTGGCATCCAATATGAGTATGACAATAAAAATATCGATATTTGAATAAATAAGAAGCCAAGAAAATGGCTTATGTTTTCAAAATAAGAAAATTAAAAGGATTGTTTTAAAAATAATAACTAAATAGAAACACAGAGTATCTAAACAAAATTTCATAAGTAAAGTAAGAAATATATCTTGAAGAGCAAACTAAATAAACCTCAGCTAGAGTAAAAAGTTTAAGAAAAAAATTTTTGGAGGGAGAAATTTTAAAAATTTATGGAATTATCATATCTGGAAACAAATGATTATTTTGTCAGCAAGAGAAGAAATTGCATAAAGCCATCACTAAAAGATTAATATTTTAAATATCTGTACTCTATAAGAAAATAAAAAGACAAAACTTTTCAACTATTAATAATAATATAAAGCTTAATATGAGTACTCCTATCTCTCCGCATCCACACCAGCATTTGTTGTTTTGGGAACACTCATACACTGCTGGTAGAACTGAAAACTAGTACTACCCCTTTGGAAAATAATATGAGGATACCTCAAAGAGCTAAAAATAGAACTACCATTTGATCCAGCAATCCCATTACTGGACATCTACCCAAAGGAACAAAAGACATTCTATAAAGAAGATATCTGCATTTAAATGTTTATAGCAGCACAATTCACAATTGCAAAGATGTGGAAATAACCCAAGTGCCCATCGATACATGAGTGGATTCATAAAATGTTGTATATGTATACCATGGAGTTCAACTCAGCCACTAAAAACAAGGGTGATATAGCACCTCTTGTATTATCTTGGATAGAGCTGGAGCCCATTCTACTAAGTGAAGTATCACAAGAATGGAAAAACAAGCACCACATGTACTCATCATCAAATTGGTTTTAATTGATCAAAACTTATGTGTACATATAGTAGTAACATTCATCGGATGTTGGGCAGGTGGGAGGGGGGTGGAGAGAGGAGGGGATGGGTATATACACACTTAATGAGTGAAGTGCCCACAATATAGGGATGGACACACTTGAAACTCTGATTCAGGTGGGGCAAAGACAATATATGAAACCTAAACATTTGTACCCCCGTAATATGCTAAAATAAAAAATTTTAAAAAAAGTTTACAAAGCTTAATATATGTTAAGAGTTCTTAAATTTAAAATAATTCTTAAATACTCTAATTGGTAAATGAGAGGAGAATCTTATAGAAACTTATAAAATTATTTAGGGAGACTTATACAATTGCTCCTTTTTAGAATTCACTACTTCTGGGTTTTAACTTTCCCAAGGTTACTTGTCTTCCAATAGAATTTAGAAAAACAAACTAAAGAACCACACTAGGAGTAAATAGACTTATAATTTTCCCATTATCTTACTTACATGGCTTCAGATTTCATCCACCCATTAAGAAGAGAAATCAGTAAATACCAACTGGCTTTGGTCACTAATCCAAAGAGAAAGCAGACCCATCATTTTGCATAATATTACGTTTGTTTTTATTCCATTTCTCTTGGCAAAGAAAAATATTCTTGTGAAAGAAGATGACCACAAAGACCATTTGAAGTACATGATATATATGAAACGTCTTTTCATAGTTATGTCATTAAATTGGATTATCCAAATAAATCATAGTGGTGTTTTTCTTCATTATTGCACAGATTATCCTAGAAGAAACCATTACTCTGCTCTAGGGAAAATTAAATTATGGTAATTGTGGAGAATAAACCTCCAATTTTTACATCGGAATTCTAAACTCCCCAGAGTTTTTTTTAGCATTGGGTAAAACAAACAAACAAAAAAAGGAATACTTTTTGAATTAAACAACTTCTCAACATAAAAATATAAATTAAAGTTAACCACAAATAAACACATTCGTTTCCCTAAGATTAATCAAAAGGTGTATTTACATATACAAAATTGTATCTTTGTGATTGATAAGATTATATGTTAACTCATTTTTTTCATTGATGTAAATGCAGAATACACTTCAATACTAAATAATTATTTTAGAAATTTATTTCAATGCCATATGTACGATTAATTTCTTTAAATCTGGCAAATTGAACTATTAAACTGTTCTCTGGTATTATCTTCATGCTACACTTACCCTATCTGAGTAATTTAAAGAGATAGATTAACATGCAATTGACCTAAATCATCCAACTAAGTACCAGTATTATGAATTTTGCTAATTACCCTGATGTTTGATGAGACTAATTAAGTGATCTCATATTTAGCTAAAAATGGAGAAAACTTCCCTACATTTTAATATTGTTTTTCTCTCATTGCCATATATAGGCTATTGGTTTTCTGCATGCTCTGTAAGTGGATGTACTGCTGCATACTAATGTGTCATGGCTCGGGGGGAGAAAGAAGTAGGCTAAACTTGCCAGGGGTGAGTTCAAGAATCTGGGTGGAATAATTAAGTTCATAAGAACAAAAAATAAAGTTAGGAGTCAGTGGGTGAATTATAGAGCATTCCTGGGAAGATGAAGCTTGAGTTTTGGCTTTAAAGATCAGTGTTATTATTTTCATTCACTAAACAAAGATAGGCCAGGCAAGATGTTAACATGTGGAGTAGAAGAAGGAAGAGTCTAGAAGATCAATACGGATTAGCAAGCATATCAGAATGCCAAATGAAAGATGGTGACAGAGAATTTACACATAGATTAGACTTTAAAACACCTAAAGGAAAAGAAGCAATCAGCCTTAGAAAAATCTTTCCTTAAGAAGCAAATCCCATGACCACTAGGCTTAGGTAAGAGGGAAACATTATTAATACACAAAAATGGAGACATATCTGGAAGAATTTTAGAATATTGAAAAAAAAAAAAAAGAAAGAGAACATTGAAAAGAAGTTTATCAGAGAGAGTATGGAGGGAGGAGATTGACATACCAAAACCAAGATTTTAGCACAGGAATACAGAAGTGAGGATTTGGTTGCAATATTAAAGTTGGGGGTTGAACCTCAAGAAAACAAACAGGAAACAAATCCTGCTGAATCATAAATTAAGAACCAGTCTAAACAGCACAGGTAAAGGTAGGCTAAAACTTTTTAAAACCCCCTCCTGCCTATGTTAAGATTATTACTGAAGACAGCAGTAAGTATGTAGAGATTTGGGAATAAATGTCCCCAGATGTTGAGAAAAGCATGCAAAATCTTAGCTGCACAAAAAGCCAACCAGGTGTTTCTGCAATTTAGCAGGAACTATAAGTGGGTCATTAGAATCAGATCTGTGTTATTTCTCATAGTATGGAAACTTCATTTATTTACGCACCGTGCATTTTGTTCTGTAAATGATCAAGACTTTCACAGACCAGTGGGTGAGGCAGAAGAAAACCAACAAACAATGGTATGTGATCAATGCTTTGTTAGAAAAGTGAGTGCAAGTAGGAGGCTAGCCACATGTGGGAACGTTTCTCTGAGAAGATAATGCTTGTGCTGCTGGCAAGTGAGTGTTAGGGGGAAAAAAGGAATTTGTAAGACAGGTAGAGGGCACAGCTACAGGAAAAATGTGCGAAAATATAGCAAAATCATAAAGCAATAATACAGTGTGGGATTAGAACCATTTTAATTGAGCAATTTAAATCCTAATTCTCCCTCCATTTTTCCCAATATAATCTACAATAAAAATAAATAGCTGATCTGTGATCTTAGCACATTTTTGTAGTCTGTGTCTAGCTTTCCTTACTAGTAAAATGGGCACAACGTCTACTATATGTATCTAGAATTTAAGGCTCATGTATATATGTGTGTGTGTATGCACACACGTACATATTATGTAAACCCCATAAAGACGCAAGCTATTTTTAGAAGGCCGCTTGATATCTAGATATAGACACACATAGAATTATAAAATAAATTAGTTACATACGCCTTCCATTCTGTCCCACACAAAGTTGGTGAGTGAACAGGAATCTAAGGTAAGCTATTTCTGGCAATGTCCGAGATGGGAGCATAAATGTCTTGGAATTATGCAGATAGCAGCTATTTCTGACCATTAAAGGCCTGGAATACATCTCTACTTATATGCTGTATGGCCTCTTTTCAAGGTCTAGGTTAATTATTGCTTGGGCTGGATCAACTTGGCAAAGTGAAAAATCCAGATAAAGAAATCCAAATAAGCTATTGTTTACATAGCTAACATCATGTCTACCTTGAAATTTACATAGTACTTGCCAAGCACTTTCACCTACACTAATTCACTTATCCTTCCATTCATCCTTTAAGATAGGAAGAACAAGTACCATTGTCCCCATTTTAAAGGTTTAAAGAAGACAACAGACTCTGCATTATGTGCTTTCCCTAAGGTCAAGCAGTGGGGAGAACTAGAACTTAATTATTTTCTCTAATTAAAAATTCAGCGAGTATTTTTCCCCTGTTGTGACCGACATTCTATCTAGAAACCATGTAAATCATAAAAGAAGTAATGTGCCTGTTTAAAATGCCATATTTCTGTCCAAGTTCACTTACATTCTGCATTCCTCTATTGGAGAAGTAATTCATCTCAAAATATTTAAAGTGGTTAAAAATAGTTTGTTTTGGCAAAAACCACTTAGTGTTTATAAACAAACAGTTACGACTGTGTCATTCTGGATGCAAATTTTTAGAAAAGAGGAATACTTTACGTTTACATTGTGCTTAACTAACTCAGTCTAGTACACAATATAGGACAGAGAGAAGGACAGATTTTTATCCTGGCCAGTAATTAGTTCTATATTATGAAGGCCCAAGACAATAAGAGATCAGATATTGTATTTAAATCTATCTTAAATCAAATTGAATAAGAATTCACATCCTAGTTGATATATTTATAACCATATTTTCTAAAATACTTAAGTACCTTAGGATGGAGACATACTATAACAGGCTGGAAAACTTTTATCTGGATCTTTCTGTCTTATTGACATTATCCACGTTCTTGAGCAGATAAGGTCACTCTGGCTTCTAGAATATCCCTCCAAGGCATAAAAGAGGACAGCTCTTGAGATGTCAAGATTTTCGTTGATCATATGTGAGTAGAGGACTCTTATTTTCAGATTGTTCTTAGAAGAGCCTACAGGCAAATAACTCCTAGAGTTGTACAAAGATATTTTAAGTCAGGTTCACATACGATGAACTGCACAGACTTGTTGAGCTCCTGGCTGAGTTTGCACGTGTCCTTCATTAAGTGGATCAGCCTGAAGGAAAGTCAGTTCTGCTTGTGCAATTTAGTGTGCTTATACCTTTCTATTTGACAAAAGTGTTGTGTGTTGTCTAACTCTGCCTGTCCACACAAGTGAAGGACAGATATAATCTTCCAAAACTCAGGCACCTAGCAGAAAAACAAAATAAAATTGAAATCGAAAAATGTAGAATTTGATTTCCTATCTTTTTTTTCAGATAACTCCAGGATGTTCTCTTAAGAAGGATTATAAAGAAAATTATAAATATGTTTTTAGAATTTTTTTCAGATTTTTCTTTCTATGTAGATCTTTCATGATTTTCATCATATTGTAGATATCTTTTCATTATGATTTTTTATCTTATAGACATTCTCTCCATATTTTCCATATATATTAATTTGTTTCCTCATTCTTTATTACAATCAAAAAATGTATTAAGCACATAACACAGGCTGGTACTCTACTAGATGCTGGAGATTTAACAAGGAACGATATAGTTCCCATGCACATGGAGAACATGCTCATGGAAGGTACAGACTTGTGCATTAGAATTTGCCATACAGTTTAAGTGCTAGAACAGGAAAACTGTATCGTAGAAGCACATAACCAGAGTTCGTGGCTGCCTGGCAGGGGGAAAGCATGTGTGAAGGCCAAGAAACAAGAGAGGACATGATTTTAGAAACCTGAAAAGAAATGCAATATAACTAGATCATAAAGTTTAAGTTTTGAGGACACTGGCAACAGAAAAATTACTGTGCCAGGTCATTCCTATATTCATTTAGCAAATATTTATTAAGCATCTACCTAGTGCGAGGCACTTGTGATACAGTGATGAACACAATACAAGCACAGTTCCTTTCCTTATAGATCTGGGGTGGTGAGAAAGTGTGTTGAGTATGACAACAGGAGTGCAAGCAACATTGCCAGAGTATTCAGCAAAGCTCGAAACTGAGTTTAAGGGGTGAACAAATATCTTACAGAAAAAATGGCAAATGACCAAAGCCTTAAATGGTGAACCAAACTTAGCCAGATAATTGGGGAATAAGGATGAGGTGTCAGAAGGAAAAGGAAATGTTGAAGGCCTTCTAAGCTACATTAGAGAGTTTAGGTTTCATCATAAGAGTTTTGGGTTTTTTTAATTATTTTTAACTTTTATTTTTAGTCAACATGTAATAATTGTACATATTCATGGGATACAGAGTGATGTTTTGATGCATGTATACAATGTATAATGATCAAATTAGGCTAAATGGCATATCCATCACCTCAAATACTTTTGATCATTGCTTTGTGAACACTCAAAATCCTCTCTTTTAGCTTTTTCAAAATACTAAATTATCATTACCTTTATTTGCTCTCTAGTACCACAGAACACTAGAGCTTATTTCTTTGGAGTTGCATTTTCAAATTTTTATATGAGAAAGATCTATGATAAAGAGATTAGATCAGAGGAGCAAGACCACAGGCAGGGAAGTGAGTGGTGAGGTGCTTGCTTTGGTCCAGACGAAGAAAGCTGGCGCTCTGAGCTAGGGCTGCGCACTGGGTTGGCCAGGTGTAAGAAATATCTAGAATAAAGAGTCAACAGAACTTGTGACTGACAGCATATAGATAGAGAAGAAAAACCAAAAAGAAAAAAAAACCCACAAAATTTAAGGCTAATACCCTAGTTAAAGATAATGCCTTAGGCAAAGGGGCCATTCCAGAAGAGAAAACAAAAGTGATAAACTGATTAGAGAAGAAGAAGTTTAGTTTAATTGGGAACATGTTATTTCTGAAGTGTTCTTTGGGACATTCAAGTGAAGTTGTCCAGTGCTATGCTATAATTATTAAAAATAAGCATAATATGGACAACCCCTATATGAATGCATTTGCAGAAAAAATGATCTGTCCTTCTTTTTCCTTTTATACAGAGAAGCAGATTTTGGCTAAGCAAGATTACAGCCTCTTCACACTATTCTTTGATTTTTCCAATGAGCAGGGGTCCCAAGCTATTAATATTTGGAGAGGGCCATATCCAGGGCTCCACATAGGCCCCAAATGGGCTTGAGACTAACACTTCGGTTCACATAGATGGCAGGGATGCAGGGCACTCAAGGATGCCTTGAGCAGCACTAGTTACCTTTTCCCAGAGTCCCTACTCAACCCACCAGAGCCTTGGAAAGGAATGAGCTGTGGGTTGGTCTTTGCTTCCTCTGCCTGGTTCCCTGAATCTGCACATGTCTGTGCAGTCTGTGGGCCTCCAAATACTGTATTGACTTTTTAGGCTTAGTATTGTTACTGCTCATTAAGCAACGTGGCATACGTGCACATAAGGGTCTGAAGCTCAAGAGCAAGAGATCTTATAATGTAATATTCATCGAGCATTAATGTCTAAATGTGATTCATAATTTTTACTTCAAACAATGTAAATGGTAAGACCATTCCAAATCTTATCACTTTACCTATTGCAAAATATCATTGAACTCAAAAGATGATTATCTCAAAATCTAACTTGTAAAATTTTAAATGTTTTGTTTCATGATTAAACTCTTTACTTAGAAGACAGCTAATGTTAAAATGATTATTTAAAAATGTGCCTAATGTTTTAATAACAATAATGACACACACTATGGTATTTATATACTTGATTCTACTTACATGATTTAGACAGCAGTGTGCGTAGTTCAAAATTAAATATTCCAAATTAATATGAAGAAAGCCAATAATCATCTTCATTTTATTTTGTAAAAAATACAGCAGCACTTTATGAACCAATCACTGAGAGACCAACGAAATTCTTCCTTTATGATTAAAGTAACCCAGAGACTATAGATCTCTAAAATGTAGTGAGGGCCTAAAATTAATCCACTATTCCAAATGCTTTATTTATCACACCAAGATATGAAGCTTTTAATTTAAAAATGATAATATATAATTATTATATATATAATTATAATTATTGCATATCTCCTTACATTAAAAAATAATTTTTTTTCTGGCATAAGTCATGTTTTCGTCTGACATGTCTGAAAACACAAGTGTATTGTAGATATAGTAAGAATATTATATCTTCTCTTTTTTATCCTTCTGTTGTTTATATAATACATGAATGTGTTATTGTAAAAGAATCATATAACTCCAAAGAATATAAGATAAAACATAAAAATCACTTTACATACTATAAACCTCTGTCTTTTCTGGAAGAAATCACTGTCAACAATTTAGGGTACTCTTCTATCCAATGTGCACTTCTCCCCTGTTTTTGTGATTAGCATTAGAATTTAATACAGTTGCTAAACTCCAAGGAATAATAAAGAATATGCACATATTGACTGCAAATTTCTACACAATTTCATTTAAATTTTTAAAACAATTAAACAATATATTATATGAAAACATATTGTAAAAACAGCAAACCCCTGTGTACCCTTAAGCAATGAAACACTACCAAAATATTTGAAGGCCTGTGGATCTCTTCCCCCATTGCTTGCCCTTCCAAATCTTCCACCGTAGAGGTAATTTCTCTTATGAAACTATGATTTATTATTTTTGTGCATTTATTTACACTTACATAACAATTATGTATCACTAAAATGCATAGTGTTTCTTTCCATATTTTAACATTAATGGCATTATATCACCAAAATTCTTTTACAGCTTTCTTTTTTCTTTCGTTCAAAATTATGCTTGTGAGTTTCATTATGTTAATCCATGTAGGTGTGGTTCATCTATTTTCACTGCTGAATAATATTCCATTGTGTGTGTGTGTGCGTGCACACAGATACATCTAGGTGGTTCCAATATTTACCATCGAAATAAGTGATGTTATAAAAGCTCATATGTGTCTCCTTCTTTATTGTGTAAATATTACCCTAGAACCCACAAGAGGAATAAATTGGAACATGGAATCTGTGTGTCTTCAACTTTGCTAAATACATAAATACAGTCAAATTTTACTTTAATGGTTACCAATTTATCTTTCTACATGAAGTGTATGAAAGTTCCCTTTGCTCCACACACTCCTCAAAAGTTGTTGTCAGATTAAAATTTGTCACCAATTTGGCTGATAAGAAATAATAGTTTTAGATGGGCATGGTGGCACATATCTGCATTCCCAGCTACTCAGGAGGCTGAGGCCAAAGGATTGCTTGAGCCCAGGAGTACAAGGCCAGCTTAGGCAACATATCAGACCTCGTCTTTAAAAAAATTAAAAATAAAAATAAATAATGGTTTTAATATATATTTTTCTGATTATTTTTGTAAAACAATATCTCACAAAGTTAAAATTTTCATACAAAAATATGCAAAAATCAAAAGTCATCACCATAATCATAACTCTATGTTAAAAAAACAGTATGAGAAAAAACAGAGCCATATGTTAAATATTTGAGCACCTCTGTCTAAACTTCGTAAATTTAAGTCTTATTAAGCTGTCTTGGAGCACACAAACTAAGATACATTATCCATAAACTTGTTTCTATTCATGAAATTTTGCACATGGGTGATAAACATACTTTATTGAAGACTTCTTGAAAGGCACTGTAAACTATATTCACCACCTCAACCTCCAATATATTCCTTTGATAACTAGTGAGCAGCTGAGTCATATCGTTTCTTTGGTGTGAGTTATTAAAGTCTTTGATGCTGGACGACAGCAGAGTCTTGTGAAATAAATCCACTGTCCTTATGTCTGGGAGAATTTCTATCAAAGGAACTACAAAGCATTTTTATATTATTCAATCTATGTTCTACATTTTTCCCCCTCTTTTCCTACCAAAGAAAGAAAAAAGAGACAGACATCAAACAGGAATGGAGATCAGAATGGGACTCAGAGAAGAATATATATAAAAGTGGTTTAAAAACTGCAGATTTCAATACAAACATCAAGGATTATAAACCCAGTGATCATCACCATGTGGAAAAAAAGTAATTATGTCTTCACTTCTCTACGATCACAATCTCCCTATCAAGTCCATCACTGCAGAAAGCACAAGTGAGTTAATTTAAATTTTCTCCAAAAGATAAAGTCTCCTGAGACAATGAATGACATATCTATGCTGCATTGCTAAATGGATATCCGATGGTATCTACTTAGACAAAGTTGGAAATTAACACAAGTCAAACAAAACAAGAACACAACTCAAAAACAAAAACAAAAACAAAAATAAAGTAAGGAAGAGATGGCTTCCCCGAATTTTGTAGACAAAGAATGTGGCCACAGAGATCAGACATGGAAAACTCATGGAAATGAGGGTTGACTGTTTTTGTTCCCTGAGTCCTCAAGCTTGCCCTTGTATAGCATGATCCTCTCTAGAACTGATATAGTGTGATTTCATTTAAAAAAAAAAAACATTAAAAAATAAGCTCAGGTTGGTATCAGAGATAGCCAATTCTATTACTGATCCTTATCCAAAGCCAGCAGCCATTAAGCCTATAGGTTAGAGATCTTTTGACAATTGAAGTTTTAATTCACAGCAATAGAAGTTGAGAATAGCTTCTGACCTAAAAGCAGGTTTTGCTTGTTCCCAGAAGATTTATTTATACATAGTGTTATCAGAAGCCTCCAGGAGTTCATGAGATAGTACATTAGGAGATAGTGCATTTGAGTGAATATCTCATGTCAGCTAACTTCCCCAGGGTTCAGTAGGTATCTCCTTGCTGGGGATCAGTGACTCAGCTTACCAAAAGATAATAAATTATTAGTCAGCTTAGGGAAATTTTAAAAAGCAGTGGAGACACAGTGAAAAATAAGTTAGATAAAGGAAGACACTCCCTAGCAATTTTTATCAGCAGGAATTCTATCTAGAATAAAAATTTAATGTTTCTTTGTTGGATTATCAATACTCAAAAAAACAGACAAGAAGCCTGTTTCAAATTTCTATTTATTGCAATGAAATTCCTAGTTTTCACCACCAGTTCATAACTGACATACTTCTTACATAAACCCTTCCCTGGCTATGTTCCCCTTCTCTCTCAGTGTTCTTTTCTTTCATTTTGAAAGGCAAATGAAAGTATTTCCTCTATAATATTTTTGCCTCCCTCCCAAAGTTGTAAACTCCTTGAAGACAGTTCCATAGTTGTGAAGTCTTTGTATCTCCTAAAGCACAATATTGCTACACAGAATATTCAGTCATCTACAGAGAGAAGAATGATTTGCTTTTGGTCCCATTTCTCCAGTATGAAACATTTGACTTCACTTCTACTATCACCTACTACATAGGTAGTTTAGGCTACCTATGTATTAGAACTTAATAAACATTGTTTATTTCTGTATGACTTGTTTATCTTTCAAGTGCCTTTCCAAAGCTTCAGAAAGATGTATTTCCTATGTAGTGTGTGTTTACCTTTCAGAAAATGAGTTCCAGGTTACTGATCGTTTGAGGGTATGCGAGAAAGAGGACTAGGGTAAGGAAGGCAAAATGTGGGGAGAGGACTGGCCGTGCTGTGGGGAGGAGGCAGTGCACCCTGTGGGCAAAAGACCAGGAGAATCCCCACGCCCACTGTTGACCTTTCCAATTCAGACACATACCCTCAGCCAAAGATCCATTAAGATTTATAATCTTCTCTTTTAAATAGAAAATAATCTTATCCAGTGCAAGTAGTATCAATCATATTTAAATGTTGGTGGTTTTCTTAGCTATGATGCTGGGAGAAGTCATTTTGGAGCTTTGGGTATTTGAAGGAAGTCAGGTCCGATTGAGTGGCCCTTAGCAGACAGAGAACAAAGGGAAATCGGAGAAGACAAACTTAACCTACTTGGTGGCTTTGCCTGCCTCGTGTTGGCAGCCACTTTTCCTTGCCTCAGAGGGCTATGGTAGAAAGGACACTAGATACGTTTCAGAAAAGACACACAAGACAATACTACTAATGACAATAACAACAGCTAAGCAACAAAAGGAGCCCATCATTTATGGAGTACTTTCCATAGGCCAGGCACTAGCCCTTCACCTACTGCACTGGTATACTATTGATTAATTTCTGCACAACTTTAGGCTCATCCTTGACTGCCTTCCAGCACTTCTTGTGAAAAATGCTTCTCTAATTGTGTGTTTATGGTGGGTGTGCCAGTCTTGAATCTCCAGGACCTCTCAGAAAGGCATAGTCATTGAGCTTAACGCTGGGGCAAGCTTGGTGATCCATGCCCCTCATCACCTCACCACACACACACACACACACACACTCACATACACACATGTTCAGAAATTAACAAAAGCCCCAAGCAATTGGAACACTGTTGTTGTATTTTCCTTATTTTCCAGATGGAAGAAAGGAGATTTTTTCCTCTCTAATAGCAAAGGTGTAAAAATGTGAGCCTAGGTATGCAAATGATTGCAACCTTTGTCTCCTGGAGATACATAAGCAAAGAGAAAAGTAGGGAAAGAAATGGAGAGGAGGAGTTTGGCAGAGTCTTTGTATCCAAGTGGCCCTTATTTCTAGCATTCCCTAAGACCAGCTCAATACTCTCCTTCCTACAGTTGGTTATGTGAGCCATTAACTTCACCCTTTACCTCGCTTTGAATCCAATCCAAGTATTTTCTCCATTTACAAATATACATGAATATCCTATTTACTCCTCACAACATTATGCTTTAGTATATTAAATGAAGAAACCACAATTTAAAAAGTATAAATAGTTAAATAACTTTTTTCAAGGTCATGCATCTAGTAAGTTGCAGCCCAGGTCCAACTTTTGGTCCCTGCACACTTAATTGCTAATTTGTCCACCAGGATCCTTAACCTCCCTAGCTTTTGTTCTTCAAGGTCAATTGTTTTGGCCTTTTTTTTTTTAATCTAGAGAGGGTCAAATGAGATAGCCTAAGGAGAACCACTGACTACCGCAAAATGCCACAAGCAAAAGCATTTTCCCACTGGTCCAAGTGCCTGATGCCTGTTGAAGTCTATGTGGCATTAAATTCAATATATTCTGTGTTAAATCAAGCTCGTAAAATTGTTTAGTGTTTTTGCCATTTATGTCTTTCTTGTCTGTTGAATCTGAAGTTTATTTTCTTTATACTTTATAATAAAAACTTATCATTGGTGATAAATACAACATAAATTTAAACTTTAAAGCAGAGACAGTACAGCCTTAAGTCAGGTCACATGCCTTTTAAACCTCTGTATTCAGCATGAAAAGATGTGAGCACCAGGGAGGGCTTTAGAATTACTATCCAACAAAATAAATGACAGCTCCCATAATTCTCAGATAAAAAAAGAATACTGCATAATCCCAAGAAGAATGTAAAAACATCTTATATGCTACTGCTACCAAGATGTGTAAAGAAAGATTACATATCTGACAAATGTTTAATCCATGAAAGAAAAATACTATTTCATAACATTTATTGAGGCTGAAACTACTCATACCAAAGAGTTAATTGTTCAGTGGAGCATGAGTGGTTACTTTAGACCACTAAAATATTTTCATTGTGTTACAACTTGGGAAACAAAATATAGTTTTCTTCTGTGCAAATCTCTCGCCAAGTCAGAAATTATGTACAAATTGCCTAAGCATTGTGCTCATTTAAATCATAATATGTGACCAGTTAATCATATTCTCTTGCAGAGAAACAGAAAGACATATTTACATTCAAAATCACTGGACTAGTCAAACCAAACATAAATTTTAGGAGAAATTTTAAGATGTTTTAATCCAAACAATAAATAGTGATTTTGAGCAATGTCTGGACATATGAGAAAACCAAGTTGGACCAAAGTGGCAAGGAAATAGGCAAAGCTAAATATTATCCCTAATTGTAGCAGAAAATATAAGTCTCTAACGCTTCTAAATGTTTCCTATTTATAAAATTCAGGATGGTGCAATAGAAGCCTCTTATTCTCTCTTAGCCAGGAATAAGTTAAAGCTGACCTCAGCCATAACATGGTCTCCAGAGAGGGGAATTCAATGCCCTCAACTCTCTGGAAAGCTGATAACTGTTCAATGCAGACAGCAGGGAATTTGGCCCAGGCTGCTTTCTCTCTGGGTTTCATGCAAAGATGCTGCCAGGTTGGCTATACCTACCCAAGGTAGAAAAGTAGGGCAGTATTCTCTAATAGACTAAAATTAGAAAGAAAAAAAAACCCTTCTGTATGCAAATTTCATACAAATTTATCTAAAGTTTTCGGAAGGGATTGAATTATATATTGGAAATGTGTAGTAACATGTATATGAGGTTGCCCATGTTATCAACTGCTATTATTTGTCATAAAAAGTTAAACATTTCAGATGTAAACTTTTTTTTCTTTTAAATAATTTATGTTTTCTTCCTTCTTCATTTTGACACCTCATATGCTCTCAAAGGTTAATAATACAGTAATAAAACGTAAAACAAATCTCTTTTATTTCCATGGCATCCCTAGCTGAGAAGTCTAGGCTGTTACTCACAGTAGTAAACACCCAGAAATCACTGGTCAGTTGTGGAAAGACTGGAAGGAAGGAATCTGTCTGGGCAAGCATACAAAGTAGGCTCTTTATAACACACAGCCAGCTTTGCCACCTACACTCCTGACGTCCATGCATAAAGATCTCCTCTTGGTCAACAATGGAGAACACCTGAACTTTAGAAACTGGTTAGCTTTGACAGACTTACTGATTCACAGCTTCTGTCAAAATCTCAGTTAAAAAAAAATACATATTCAGGAGAGATTTAGAGACAAGCTATTCAATTATTTCTCAGGATCAGTGGCTCTTAAATCTTAATGAGCAAAACACACACACACAAACACACACACACACAAATGGGGATCATGTTGAAAACACATACATGTGATATTCCAGAAATTTGACTTCAGTATAACTGAAGTCCTTGTTTTCAACAGGTTACACCAGCAGTACTAGTGAGAATCACATTCTGAGAAGCACTGCTAGTATCCCCTTAAGCTTCATTTACCAAATCATATCACCAGAAAAATCTACAGATGAACTAATCACTCTAATCTTCCACAGAAATGACTTCATGGAATTATAATTCACTTTTCTTTCTTGATTTTTGTTAAGGGTCATTATGTGAAATGACCACTTAAAAAACTATTTTAAATTCTGTAAAACTTAGATTGACAGTCTGTCCATTTTTGTTCAAATGTCCCTTTTATAATGAGCAGTATATTTCTCACAGCCCTCAGAGTCAGAAAAAAATTTTTTCCAAACAATCTGTTAATGAGAGTTTATAATTCATCATAACAATATTTGTCTTGGCTACCTGAAAACACAGAGAGAAACTTTGTTCTGAATCATAGTAACTCTCTGATTGACCCTTTTCCCTGACTTTAATAATGCATTTGTCTTTAGTAATAAGTATGTCAAATTCTTTTTGGAAGAAATTAGACTAACAATGATAAGTAAAATGGCAAAGGCAGATGTCATTTTATAATGAATGTCTATATATTGGGGCCCAGGGTTGGGATGGGGGGTTCCAAGCAAGTTTGTTGCACCATTTATTTGTAACATGTCTTCCCATGCCAAAATCTTTTACACACCACTGCCAGATTAATCTTCCTGGAGACGAATTTCAATAAAATTCAAATTATTTAGCCCATCATCCAAGGCCACTACGGTCTTGATGCAACTTGTCTTATAAAGTCAATTTCCTACTACGCCTCCCATAAGCATCGCACTCTAGCCAAACTCATTTTCTTCTTTATTCCCATTTGCTTTTCCACTCCCAGGTAGGATGCATTTACTCGGTCTTTAAGTACTTAAATTGCATTTATCCTTAAAGCCATCAAAAAGCGTCTCAAGAAACTGCTAATACAAGTAATTTCTTTTCCCACTATAATTCTCAGAACACCTTTTATGTTTTTTCTTACCACATAGATCTTTCATTATTGTTAGTAGGGAATAAGTCATATTTCCCCCACCAGACTGAAAGCAGGATCCATTTTACTGCAGCACAAACCCAGTACACTCTGTGTCACACAGTGGGCAGGGACTCAAACATTTGCCTCATTTTCAAGAAACTATTCAGCATTTGTATTTATGTCAGCAACACCATGTACACCAAAGATGTAAAGCAATCTGAATATCATTGTGCAAACAGGGAAATCAGCCAAACAGGGCATATACCTGACTTATGGAACAATGTTCATCAGGGAATGCTCATGGATTTAGTATCAGTAGCAGGTAAGCCCGTCCCTTTGTCCCATCACATTCTGGGGCGGTGCATCTCAGTGCCATCTCACAGGATCAGACATCTGGCTCTAGAAGACTGCCCCACCCCCCACATGTGTGTTGCTGAAGGGCTCTTAAGAGTCATATGACATGGCAGAATCTTGTCTCCAGCCCTCATCTACCAGCTCAGTGTATATGGGGTTGAGTACTTGGCCTCTATATGATCTAGCCTCTAAGCCTTAAAATTGCAGCTACATGACATAGGAAACTTACAACAGGATTCATCATACCAGGATTCCTGGTCAGGAAAGCACTGGCATGCCCTGGCATGATGGGCAGCTGTGGTCCAACTTTAGTGGCCAACCAGTGCCAGAAACATAAAGCCATACCTGGTTTCCACAGTACTTTGTGAGGGCCAATGCTTTTTGCTGAGAGACCAGCTTGCAGGGGATCAGTCTTGGACAAATTCACTCTTTCCTTTTCTACATTTATAGCTCTAAAACAACCTGAAATGCATTTGCTACATAAAATTCAGGTATTAAGGGATGGGCTCAAGCGTGCACCACACAAGCCACTCCCCAAACCCATTACACATACGTGAAGCACTAGCTGGGAGGGATGAATCACTTTACTAAAGTAAAGCTGATCAATGAACTAAATTAGCAGAAACCTCAGCTTGGGTTGGTGCTTCAGATGTCCCAGCCCTCCACTAGTGAGGACAGATGGTGGACCTTTCTCAAGGATCCTCTTTAGGAATCGACTGGGTAAGTATATCTTCTACATATTCTCAAAATATAGAAAAATATTAACATTAATCTCCTATAGAACAAGAGGACTTGTAAATCCAAAGGATTCTGTTTTATCACTGCTTTGAAGTCTAGAAACATGATTCTGGCTGTTGTCAATTTTAAGGGGCTAAAGATCAAAGGGAGAATCATATGAGTCAACCACATATCTGACTATTGGCCCCATAAAAACAGGATGTGGATTATTAACCAAAGTGCTTGAGGAGAATGGCAGTGGTAGGCAGAAACACTGTCCCAATTCATATCCATATAAAGTCTCCTCTTCAAAAAGCAAGAATAAAAACAAGAAAAACAAAGAGAAGATTTGCTCTGTCAGTTAACAGTTTGGAGGTGCAATCAGAACAGCTATCATTTCCTCACCACCCAGAGGCAAGATTAAAAAGGAAAAGGACACTTTGGGAGGTCGAAGTGGGAGGATTTCTTAACACCAGGAGTTTGAGACCAGCCTGAGCAACACAGTGAGAGCCCATCTCTACAAAAAATTTTTCTAAAAATTAGCTGGGTGTGGTGGTGCATGCCTGTAGTCCCAGCTACTGGGAAGGCTAAGGTAGGAGGATCACTTGAGCCCAGGCACGGAGGGTTATAGTGAGCTATGATCACACCACTGTACTCCAACCTAGGTGACAGAGCAAGATCCTGTCTCTTAAAAAAAGAGAGAAGATAGAGAAAGAGAGAGAGTGGGAGAGAGAGAGAGAGAGAGAGAGAGGGAGAGAAAGAGAAAGGACAACTCTGACTAATTTGTATGCACTTGGAGTCTCGGGGTGGGGTATGGGGCAGCTGTCAGAAATCTAAGTCCAGAAGTACAGAGAGGGCAGAAACTTTACCCCAACTACCCAAGACTGGGCTGCTTACCATGCTGAAGTAGAAGACCCAGCAAGGAATAAAAAGAAGGAAATCAGGGCATAAGTACAACCCCTCTAGCAATTGCAGGAGGGAAAAAAGGAGATTGAAAGAGTCAGGGTAGGGACAAAGGTGGAGCTCAGACACACACCCCAGCTCCCTGGATGACTGTCTGAAGGATGTGACCATAAGAGAAGGAAATCCTAGAGCATAAAAAAGCAGATACTCCTGGACAGGGCCAGAGTCCTGGGTCTCAATGACCTCTGCCCTTACACTGAAGCTGTGTTCTGCTTAGTTGCTTAGTAGCCTTGGAAATAGAGTGTGTTTTTCAAACCACATTTGGTATTTCTGTGAATAAAGTCCCTCCAGCTGGAAAAATAAAGTCATTAGTAATAATTTAGGGTACATAGTTTCCATTTAGATTACTATTTCAAATACATACTCAAGAGGGCCATGTTTGCAATGTTCAGAATGCTGGCCATGGAGATAATTGTTAGAGGAAGGAAGGAAAGTGAATTTTTATAAATAAAAAATATTTATCAAAAGAAACTTTTTTTTTACGAAAGTGTTGTGTCCTTCCTCATTTTCATAATTAAACAGTATCAAATGTGCTATGCACAGTCCTGAGAAATTTCTAACTTTGTACACTGAAAGCATAAAGTTCTAGTACTTTATTGCTGCTATACTGAACAGTGTACAATATTGTATTCCTAATATGTAGTTTCTGTAAAATCATAAAGGTTGGCCACAGTAGGATACAACTTAATATTTAAGATGGTCCTATACCAAACTTGATCATGATATATTTTTTTTGTTTTTGAGGAAAAAAAAGGTTCTGATATTTTTATGGTTTAAGAAGTTTTCTGTCTAAAAATATACTGAAAACTATATTAAATTCCATGTTGTCTACATAAACTGGCAATATTTTGTTTAAAAATGGGGGACATAGTTTCCTTCACCTGACTTAACAGACATTAAAACTTTTTAAAAAAAAATCTCTATCTAAAAACTCTTCATTACTGATTTAAAGCAGCCTGGAGTTTCGTTTATATATTTAAAAATACATCCGGGGAAATATCATGTACTGAAGTTCTTTCTAATGGGTGTAAGTCACAAGTTGAATTAATACTCTCTTCTATGACAGAACTGCTAGGCAAACACTTTCTCAAGTATTTAAAGTAAAAAATGGGGTATTTGCATTTACATAAAACTCAAATTGTCCATGAAGTTTTCAGAAGAACTGGAACAACCACTATGAATAATTTATTTGCTTTCACCAATACTTCATGAAAAATAAGCTTTGAACTACTGGAAGAATAACCAGACTTCATTCAATTGTTTCCTTTATAAAACTTAAACCAATTCATAGATGTCTCAATTTCTAAAAGGCTTGAACTTTAATATTATACTCTCTTATGGCATCTTATTTTTTGTATTGCAACATTTTAATATAATTTTACAAGAGCACCAACTAACATGACTATGCACAAGATAGAAAAAGAAAAGAAAGAATGAAAGAGAGAAATATGAAAGAAAGAACTAAAGATAGCGAGGAAGGAGGAAGGGAGGAAGGAAGGAAAGAGAAGGAAGAAGGGAGTAAAAGAACAAAGGAAGGTAGAGCATCAAGGTTTGTGGTGCTGTGGACACAGGCATTCATGGCTGCCCATCAACTTTGAACACCTTTTCTGCCTTTTGATTTTTCCCTACATTGTGAGTCCCACCTTCCCCAAGTAGAAATAAATACAGAACTTCTAGTGTCCCTGCCTGAGCAAGATCAACACCACACAGCAAACTGCAAGCCCAGAGGTATTTTCACATTGAACAGATCCCTTGCTTGATTGAGAACCCTCCTGGCTGGCTAGCTCCTCGTTGCTTTTTTCTAGCACCCTATCTTGATCCCTTTGCCAAAAAGAAAGACATTGACTATCACACATGGTTTACTTGTGATTCCCCATGTGGTTTCTTTTATTAATTCTCTATGCCATTGTATTGAGGCTAAAAGAGCACATATAATTATGTGAACTCTTAATGCAGCATAGAATTGCTTAAGAAATATCGCATATTCATACTTAAACTGTCAGGGGAGATACCATGATCACGAAGAAATATCACATACTCATAATGTGTGATCTCCCAGCTATTGCAAATTTTAATACAATATTTCAGTCTTTTTCATGGTACCTCATGCTAGAATAAGCACTAAATGAATGAATGTGATTATCAAAGGGGTTTTAGGTCAATAGCAATAAATAATTAAGATCTACCCTTTGCATGGTATTTGATGGCGTATTTACACAGTTTAAAATAATTGCCCCTTCCCAGTATTTCATCCTATTCATCTCTACTAGTAACAAAAACAAAATAAAAATTTACAGTAGACATACCTCACATGCATATATATAAACACATTGAACAACACATATAACCTTGCCAACATTATTCTGAGCAGCCATATGAACAGTTTGGATGATTCAAGGGGATTCAGCCATCACAGTGAAAAAGAGTCCCTTTTACTTCCATAATCTTTAATTAGGTAGATCAATAGGCTAGCTGTCACATTATGGAAGACCATTAAAATCTACTAATTAATCAAAAGTAAAGCTCATCAGCACTTGGAGTATATTTATTATACTTCATTTTCTACGATTAGCAAGTAGGAAACTGAAGAGCTTTCATTTCTAATTATATTCTTGTCTAATTAATTCAATGGTGCCACAATCTTTTTTTTTACCATTAAGCAGTTACACATAATATCCACGACTACTAACACTGACAGGGCACCAGGATCAGATGCTCCAGGCTAAATTAGGGCCCATCTCATTGGAATTGGACCTTCTATTTATCCCTGACCTCAGATTTTCTGCACTGTGGACAGTGGAGGTCAACTAAGTAGTTTATAAAGCACTGGAAAGACCAAAGGCATTGGAGCAATACTTCATAGAGTTATATTACTAATAATTATACTTTGTTTTTGTTAAGTTCAAAGTTAGTATTCCTTTCACTTATATTATCTTAGCCCCTTCCTCCCAAAAAAGACAATATAATCTATATAACCTCTCAATTTTAAAATATTTGAAAGAAAAAATAAACACATGTGAAAAACATACCCATTAGTCAAATAATACCTTACATCAAATAATACCAGGGATTTTAATTCAGAAATAGCTACAGCCTCTTCTCTTTATGCCTTCCACCATAGTACACACCTCATTATCCATTTAGTCAACAAAATTTTTAAGCACAAATTAGGTCTGAGTTACTTGGAGACATGATGATTAAAGGACATTGTTACTATCCTCAAGTAATTAAGAAGGCAGGCAAGAAAAGCAATGAGATAAAAACAAAATGAAGAATGACAATAAAGATAGAATACACCCAGTGGGTTACCCAGTTCAGATTGGGCAGGAGGTGTCAGGAAAGGCATCTCTGAGGTCTTTGATGTAGCTTTTTGTCTTAGCCCATTTTCTGCTGCAGTAGCGAAATACTACAGACTAGGGAATTTATGAAGAAATGAAATTAATTCTCATAGTTCTGGAGACTGGCAAGTCCAGTGTCAAGGTGACAACACTTTTGAGGGCCTTCTTGCTGCATCATAACACGGCAAAAGGCATCACATGGAGAGACAACGTGCAAAAAAGCTTGCTTTCATAACAAAGCCACTCCCATCGTAACGGCGTAAATTCATTTATGAGGACAGAGCTCCCATGACATAATCACCTCTCAAAGGCCCCACTTCCTAATACTGTTACAACAATGATTAAATTCCAACATGAGTTTTGGAGAGCATATTCAAACCATAGCACTCTTGAAGATTAAGAAAGAATTACCAGCGGGGCACGGTGGCTCACGCCTGTAATCCCAGCACTCTGGGAGGCCGAGGCAGGTGGATTGTTTGAGCTCAGGAGTTCAAAACCAGCCTGAGCAAGAGCGAGACCCTGTCTCTACTAAAAATAGAAAGAAGTTAATCAGACAACTAAAAGTATATAGAAAAAATTAGCCGGGCATGGTGGCGTATGCCTGTAGTCCCAGCTACTCGGGAGGCTGAGGCAGAAGGATCGCTTGAGCCCAGGAGTTTGAGGTTGGTGTGAGCTAGGATGACGCCATAGCACTCTACCCCGGGCAACACAGTGAGACTCTGTCTCAAAAAAAAAAAAAAAAAGAAAGAAAGAATTACCCAAGCAAAAACAGAGTAAGTGTGTCGGGGAGGGTGGTGGCCACAAAGGTAAGGGGATTTCATTCCAGAGGGCAGGAACCTCACATGAGCATCTTTACATATCTCAGTGCCACCTTCACTGCATGGTTCTTGGAAGCTGAACTCATGAAAACCCTATCCTTATCACATCTCAATAATATACACGGAAATTTCACACTTAATTTTCTTATTTTTTTTTTCTAATTAACAGAACATAGGAGTCCAAGCAATATCACTTCACGTAGTGAGGGTGCGACACTTTTAAATTTGGAGAGAGTTAGGGACTCTTGATCATTTCCTATCTATATCCTTAAAGCTAAATGATGTGTTTCTAAGTGCTCTTGACTCCATCATGCGTCTTTTGGAGAGAAAAGCAATTGATGAGGAAGGAAGGTGGTGAGGTTGAGCAGATACTTCCAGGGAGTGTTGATTTTAGTACAATTGACCTATTTATCATAACAGATTACTGAAAAGACAAAAACAGAATAACAAAATATTCTTCATGGAAAGTAAAATCTGTTGTATGTCCCTTCATTGTTATTATGGGGTAGTTTTTTTTACTGTAGGTTTTTGTCCAAATCCTATGTCTGAAGACAATTTAACAATTTGCTCCATGAAGACTCTGATCTCACCTTGAATAAGGTAAGAGGAGGCAAACAGGAGAAGAAGGAATCTGCCAGGAAACCCAGCCAAGGAAAAATATATCAATATAAAATTAAGGGAGGGGATGAGAAAAGAAATAATAAACTTCAGGGAGAAAAAGCCAAGGAAAGATATTTTTAAAATTGTTTAGTTCCGAAATCAGCAGACTGAGTATATAATCAGATTATGGGGATGCTCTTTAGTACTATACATGGTCAAAAGGAAAACTTGATTTAATAAAAAAATAAAATGTTTCTGGAAACTTACTACTAATTCAGATTATAAAATAAATTTTCCGGGGATGATTGGCAAATAAGATGCTTCTTTAATTTTTTTCCTTACTTTTGAAAACTTTTATTTTAAATATATCACTTTCAGTTTACCATTTTAAAACACAAACATACAACTAAATTGATTTTTCTTTTCCCATAAAACACATTTTTTGTGGTACAAAATGATGCTCACCTTGTCATTTACCTTGTTTATTTAGTATTTTTGGATTCAGTGAAAGTTTTCAGAAAATGGCCGATTAGCGGTAACCTCCTGGCTCTCTGCTCCCAGAGGAGGAGGTGAAGAACGTGGACATCTACACACGAGTGGATCGCTCTCCCACAAGAACAGCATCGTGAATCTGCAGAGAAGCAGCACCGGACAAGCGGCGCTGGAAAAAGAAAGGTAAATTGGAGACTCGACCATACAGTCTGGAGAGTGCGAGAGATACAATAGGGAATAGAGAGTGGGATGGCTGTGCCTGGCGGCTGGCCAGGGCAGTGTGATCTGACCCCAGGAGGACAACTCTTCCTCCACCGACCTCCACATCCACTCAGGCAGGGAAGCGCCTGAAGTCAGTGCGAAGTTGTGGCACAGGATGACAGGCTGTGTGGAGAAGAGACAATAGCGGGAAACATTTTGAACTCTCCAGTGCTTTGTGCTAGGTCTGCACCGGGTGAGCTAGGAATTGGTCTGAGTGGACACTTCCCGGGTCCACAGAAGGGAGTTTGGAGACAGGCATCTCGCCTCTGGTGGTCACTGGGACCACAAAAAAGGAAGTGAATGCCCAAAGGAAGGCTCTGCCCCTGGAAACCTTCCAAGATTAGGTTGGCGCAGGGTGGGACAGAGAGTGCAGGACACCCTACTGGACTGACATGAGTCAGTGTGTCAGGGAAGCAGTGGGGACAGCCAATGGCTTGTTCAGACAGCATTCCAAACCCAGCATGCTACCCCCGCCCCAGCAGTCGTCTGTGGTGCTGGCTCTCTGTGGGGGAGCAGCCGCCATTTTGGGGGTCCATAGCCTAGAAACGCTGTGGCAAGTTGGGGTTCTGGGCACCACCCCTTCTCCAGCCTAGCAGGGCAAGCTCAGGCAACGGTCTCAGGCAACGCCCCTATCCCTGCCCCTGCCTGGCGGAGCAGACCCCACCCTTGGAGAAGGTGAGTAAGGAGAGAAGCCATTTCTGAAAATTCCTCCCCCAACCCGGCCGCTTGCCTTTTCGCGCCAACAGGACAAACCCCACCCTTGGAGGAGTGGAGCAATGAGAGAAGCCGCTTTGTGGGCTGAGACCCATGGCAGCCTCAGGCGGTGCTCCTCCCCAGGCCCTACCTTGTCTAGTGTACTGCTGGGGTAAACCCCGCCCTTGGAGGTGGGGAGTAAGGAGAGAATCCGCTTCCTAGGCTGGGATGTGGGGTGGCCTCAGGCAGTGCCCCTACTGCAGCCCAGTGGCTTGATTTTCCGTCTGGCAGGGCAGACCCCACCTTGGAGAAGGGAAGAAACAAGAGAAGATGTTTCCTGGGCTTGGATGTTGGGTAGTCTCAGGCAACGCCCCTCCCCCAGCCTGGCAGGGCAGACTCCACCCTTGAAGGCAGGGAGAAGGGAGAAAAATCACTTTCTCGGTGCGACTGGTGTGAAATCTGTGGGACCTTGGAACTAAGGAAAAGGGGGCAGACTGTTGATTCGGTCCAGCAGGTTGGTTTTGATCATCTAATAAGAACATAACACTAGGGCTCACCCTTGGCACCTGCCAGCTTTCGGGCTTGTGGACTGGGAAGGAAAATCCTGGCCAGAGTCCTCAGCAATTGCACCAATTGATGCCCTCCCCAACTGGAACTGCCTCGCAAGTGTGATGAAAGAGTCCTGAATAACATACTAGAAGCTCTCCCCTAGCAGCAGATCAAACAACCACAGAAGTATACACTCTCAGGCTTGCAGATACCTATTGCCCTTACCCCACCTAAAGTGGCAACAGGGCTCAAGTAACCCTTGGGAGTGACAAGACATTTCCCAAAGATAGGGGCACTTGTAAACCCCATTTGGGGGTTTAGAGCCTAACACAAAGGCATTGGAATACCTTGATAATTGACTCCTCCACACAAACTACAAGCAACAACAGAGAGGGTAACCCCATAGCTAAACACAGTGCCTTCCATCCCAAACTATTGGAGGGCAACGGAATCACAAACACAAGAGGGATTCACCACCTGGGAGCTTAACCAAGGGGTCCAAACTCACCAATCTCCTTTGGCAAGAGGTGAAGACATCAGGTCAGAGATAACCCAATAGGCTAAAACACCTCTGAGGCAATACAGGACCAGAGCACATCTCCCCAGCACTGTCAAGGAATGTCCCTTTGGAGATTTGGGGATAAGGCCATAAACCAGCCCCAGCACCCCTAGTTCTCAACAAAGTAGCCTGATGAGAAAGAATCAGTGAAAGAACATGGGAAACATGAAAGATCAAAGAGAAAAGTCACCCCCAAAAGAAAACATTCTCTCTCCATCAATAGATACCAATTTACATGATATGATTAAACTGACAAAGGAAGAATTCCGAATATGGATTGTAAGAAAAATCAATGGAATTGTAGACAAAATAGAAACCCAACATAAAGAAGCCCTAAGAACAATACAGTAAATGAATGAAAAATTCTCTAAAGAAATTGAAATACTGTGGAAACACCAAAGAGAAATCTTGGAAATGAAGGAGACATTCAAGGAACTTCAAAACACAGTGGAAAGCCTCAAGAACAGAATGGATCATGCAGAGGAAAGAATCTCAGAGCTTGAAGATAATGCCTATGTGCCAAACAAATTAGATGAGGAAAAAGAACACAGAAACAAGAGACAAGAGCAAAACATACAAGAAATGTGGGATTATGTAAAGAAGCCAAATATAAGAATCATAGGCATCCCAGAGAGAGAAGAAGAAAATATACGAGGGCTGGAAAACTTATTTCATGGAATACTGGAGGAAAATATGCCTGGTCTGGACAGAAATCTAGATATCCAGATA
The DNA here is from genome assembly GCA_963574695.1 of Propithecus perrieri. NCBI lineage: Eukaryota > Metazoa > Chordata > Mammalia > Primates > Indriidae > Propithecus > Propithecus perrieri. The sequence continues at coordinate 159,746 of CAUYRB010086885.1, forward strand.
CAAGAAGCACACAGAACTCCTGGAAGACTCAATGTGAAAAGGCAATCACCACGTCACATAGTTATTAGGCTGACCAAAGTAAACATGAAAGAAGCAATCCTTCGAGCCGTGAGGTGAAAGTAGCAGATAACCATCAAATTGGCACTAACTGATCAACACTAAGGTGCTCACATGGTAGTAATATTCATTGGGGGTTGGGGGGTTAGAGGTGAGTAAACTCACAACGAATGGATGCAGTGAGCATTGTAGGGGGGAAGGGCACACCTAAAATCATGGCTTGGGTGTGGCAAAGTCATAACATGTAACCAAAATGTTTGTACCCCCATAATATCCTGAAATATAAAAAAAGCAAGTTTTCATAAATATGAAGGCTATCACTCCATGATTGTAATTTGACCAGATGTGTCAATTTGGTCAAAATAAGAATATTTACGAAAGCCAAAATTGAGTTAGTTTAGCAAGTGTATATGCTAGTGTTATTTCAGCAAATGTTTCCCATTTCTGATTCAAAAGTGTTATTGATATACAAGGGCTGTCTAGAAAGTATCTTGTTAATATAAAGAGAATGGTTACATGGCTGGATACTTTCTGGGCGGCTCTTGTATACTTAGCTACTGTCCTGTTAACCAGGAAGTTTTTCTTACAATTTACACTTCTATGTCATTCTAGTAGATAACTCTTAAAACTATCTTTGACTCATTCTAGAACCCAATAAGCCGTGACTTAAATTGTGTTCTGTATGGATTTGGTGGACAGCTTATTTTTTAAAGTGTAAATTTAAATGTTACTCTAGCTCAATACATAAAATAGCCAAAGCATATAAAAAAGAAAATGTTAAAAAACTTATTTTAACCTAAATAATTTTAAAAAATCAGAAGTAATTTTCTGTTTTATATTAACTAATATGTATGATATGGATAGCATGTATATATGTGCATAAATAACAATGCTGGCATTTAGTAAGGATATCATTTATCCAAGAAAGATGGCAGTGTGAATTGTCAGAATTTTTTAGAGATAATCAGACAATATTACTAAATATCTCAAATACGTACATACACATAAGAGTTAATTCTACTGCTAAGAAAGTTTTTAAATTGCTAATAAAATTACACATTTCTTAAAAATTACAATGTGTGATCAGTATTATATCACAAAACAGTAGCTGATTAATTAATACAGTTGACCCTTGAACAACTCAGGTTTAAACTCTGCAGGTTCACTTATACATAGATTTTTTTCAACCAAGCGCCAGTCAACAATGTTGAGTGATAAGATGCAAAACCTGTGTACAGAGAGGGCCAACTATTCGCATCCACAGGTTCTGCAAGGCCAACTGCAGGCGGGACTTGAGTATGCATAAATTTTGGTATATGTGGAAGTTCCTGGAACCAATCTACCTTTATAGGAAAGGACAACTGTACTTCCTTGCATGATACTGAAATATAGACTTTCATGTATTTCTCTTTTATTCTTATTTTGATTAGCGGGATCAATTTTACATATTGATTCTTGTTCCAAATAACTAGATCTCTGAACAAGAGGTATTATCAAACATAAAAAGAGGAAAAAAGATGATCGATTAGAGTATTTTTTATTATTGCAAAAACTATTTTGAGGATGACCGAAACTGATGTTTCCTTTTTCACAGATTTCATAGCTTGATTATATTACTGGTGACAAGCAATTTCCCTGTAATATGAAGAATCTTGAAACTTCTCCTCAAAGATGTTGAGCAAACTAAAGTGCCTAGATCTGTGTCTTTAAATTGCATGAACATCATTCGATGGTTTCTCTGTTGCTGAAGTGCATGACACCATCTGAGAACCTAATATCTCACTTCTCCCCAAGAAGTCAATAGTATTTAAAAATGTAAAACCACAAGAGTGTCACACAATAGCATGAATTGAATAAACACCAATTTTGTACAGATTTCAATGAAGATTAAAAAGTATCACAGACTCTATGGCCAAGAGCCATAAAAGTGTTTCCCTTCTAAATCATATAATGATAAAGCTGGACTAAGGTTGGACGGACTGTGGACCATTTTAGGAACTGAAGGAAGGTTCTGGCTAAAGCATATTGAGTGGGAGAGAGGGAAGGAGATGAGGTTTGATATTTCATCTGGAGAGAGACTATGCTTAACCTTTGCAAGCCTTTGAACAATTTTGGTCTTTAAATTAAGATCAAAGGGAATCCACTGAAGAGTTATGAATAGGGACTGCTATGATCAGACGTTGTTTTTAAAAGGTCATTCTGGCTAACATCAGAAAAATGGACAGGGGAAAATGGTATGAGGAGAGCAAACAGAAAGCTACTCCTACAGTAGTCCAGAGATTGGAGGAGGTAGCTTGGATTTGGAGGGGATGTGGAAATGTAGAGAATAGACCAATTCAGAAAATATTAGGTTCTCCTAATCAGAAATCTGTTATCCGTGATTCTTCTCCTATGCTTTCCATATCAGATCAATCTTACAATTATGGCATTTTGGCAACAGAATTTTCTTTTATATCTCTCCAATTTTCTGATTCCTATAAATATATCCTAGTCTAGCTTAGGTTCTGCAATAACCAACTATATGATCAATTTTCAGTGCCATAGTGCAAGCCGTCAGTAATATATTCTAATCATATCATCCCCTGCTTAAAATGTTTCTATTTAACCATCTGCATGGAGAATAAGGTCAAAACTTTCTAACATGGCTTAAGGGTCTCTCTAAGATTCAAGGATCCTAATTATCTCAGGGCACATCTTTTAAAACTTCTCACTTCCAACTCTATACTCTGGCCGTGTTGAATTGTCCTAAGTTCCTCTCCTCCTCACAAATTGGGCCTTGTTCTCACTTGCTTCCAGCCCTTTGCCTGTGCTATTCCCTCTGCCTAGGCACTGTCCCACAACCGCCCACGGATACTCCACACCCCACCCCTCATGTGCAAACTAGACGACTCCTGCTCAACCTTCAGGTCTTGGTGTAGATGTCACGTCCACACCTGGGAATCCTTCCCTGGCTTTTTGAGAGGATGTGGCCACCTATCCTTTGTTCTTTATAGCACTGTGTAGCTCTGCCGTGCCATTTATCACACTAAACGATGTTACCTATAGAATAATCCCTATCTCCTACTAGCTTCTTAAAGGCAGGGAATGTTATTTTAGTCATCTTTGTATGCCCTATGCTTTTTCACTTATCAAATACCCAATAAAAAGTTAATAAACGATTACATTAAGTGAATGATGTCATAAATTCAAAATTTAATCTCAGTCCTACTTCTTAACAGCTGCATCATCTTCGTCAACTCAATAGGCTTGTGAACTTTGGTTTCCTCATCTTTAAAATGGAGGCAAAAAGAACACTTAACTGAATTACAAATTGCATAAGAGTCAATTGAGAATATAATGGACACAGTTTTTAAACTGTAAATGTATTGGTAAATATGATATGCTTGTATTTGACTTCCTGGTAGCTGATTTCCTCCTCTGTAGAATTAGGAAGCTTTGGCTTTTAATAGGCACTCAATAGATGAATGAATGAGTGAATGAATGAATGCCAGAAAAATATTAATTTGATATTCCTTTGTCAGCAAAACTTTGTAATTATCTATTTCTTGAATCCTTTTGAAACTCTACCACTGAAACCTTTATTATTAATATTTCATTCCTTCAAAATCCCTGATTGTTATCAGTATTATTCATTTGCACTGTAATTTATTCAATTTCAGGAACAGAAAAAGAAAATCCTCACTTTCTACCAATCGGAGAATGAGCCTCTGCATCTGAAAAACAAAAAATAACAATAGGCCAGGCATGGTGGCTCACGCCTGTAATCCTAGCACTCTGGGAGGCTGAGGAGGTTGGATCGTTTGAGCTCAGGAGTTAGAGAACAGCCTGAGCAAGAGCGAGACCCCGTCTCTACTGAAGAAATAGAAAGAAATTAGCTAGACAGCTAAAAATATATAGAAAAATTAGCCGGGCATGGTGGCGCATGCCTGTAGTCCCAGCTACTCGGGAGGCTGAGGCAGGAGGATCACTTGAGCCCAGGAGTTTGAGGTTGCTGTGAGCTAGGCTGACGCCACGGCACTTTAGCCCGGGCAACAGAGTGAGGATTCTGTCTCAAAAACATAAATAAATAAATAACAACAAATATCAAACATAAATATAGTCCCTCACAGTATTTTTCTTTTCTCTGTTCTTTCCATTTAAAAAGTCAACTTCCCACACACGTCTACACTTCACTTTTTTCATGCTTTCCAATATTCATTTTATTTGAAAATGACTACACTAGATAAAATAATATAATTTTTTTCTGTACAAACACCCAACGTTAAAAATATAGGAAATAGCAAACAAAAATTACATTCCACAAGATGCTTGCAAAACATAAGATCTAACATAAGAACTTAGGAGCACGGAGTTCACCTGACCCAACTCTGTTCCTGAGTAAAGTCAGTTTAGATACCAATTTAGCATGCAAGCAAAATTTCAGAAGGAGGACCCCTGATCTTTTCTTCAGTGGTTTTCCTCCCGTACTGAACCTCGAGTCAGTGACTGAGCAATAATGGAAGATGAGGTCAGACATATATCATGTGCTTCTGTAATCTCTGTTTGTCTCTGTGAGTAGATCTTCTTAGAAAGCTTTTTAAAGATGAAAAGCAACTTGCCAATTTTCCCCTTTCCTTTCAGAGAAATGCCTTCAAGCACTTGATGAAAACCACAGTATTCATCTTTATGCTAATTTATAGGTCATGTGGTATATTTTAAGCTTTTAACCCAATTTCATACCTATTTCACATATAACATGTTCGATGCTTATTCTATGTATAAACAATAGCTTTGAATTCTCAACAACTTTAAGAGGCTTTGAAAAATGGAAAGAAGAAAGGAGAGAGAGAGGATGGTTTTCAGAGATAAAAGATTCCAAACAGTAATAACTTCTTAAAATAGTCATATTCGCCAGGATATTTTCTCTTCTACTATGCATCTTTTAAAACAGGTTTATTAAGAGTCTCAAATCCTGCAGGAGAGAGAATATGAACATGTCTCTCTTCACACAGAGCCTAGATTAGAAAGCTAAACTGGATGCAAGGAAAGAGGGTGCCATTAGAGGTTCCCCCAGCTTCCTCCTAGGCTGGCTCCAATGCTCAGGAATAAGCCCAGATCTATACCCCAGGTATATTTGCAGGACGCAGTTTCTCCACTCTCAGGGCCTCATACTCTCATATGCTCAGTTGCTATGGGATTACAATTAGGTAGTATAAGCTTGGGCAAGTAACCTAACCTCTCTGTGTAAGTTACATTTATATTTGTAGCTTTGTAAAACATATATCTTTAAATGTATATGCAATTCTTATAAGCCTTGACCCACCTGGTTCAGTCTTAGAGTAATATCAAAGTCACAAGAATAGAGTCCACATTAATTTCAATATAACCTAAGTCCTGTAGCAGTATTCCTTAAATGCCATAAAATAGATAATTTTCCCCAGCAATACCTCTTAATATCCCTTTATTTTTCCTCCCCCACTCACTTGTCCTCGCTCATACAATTGCTTCAGTACCAACCCTTCGCTCCCTAAAACATACTCCTCTACTCCCACTGCTAAGACTTAACACTTACTTTTTCTTCTCATCCTCTATATTCTGTAAAATGCCACCTTCTGTCCCCAAATTTTGCAACCTCCTCTTACTTCCCACCTGGCTCTGGCACTCTCTGCCTGCTCTCTGATTCACCATCACAAAACTAGAAGAGCCTGTCTAATGAGGCAAGATATTCCTTAGAAAAGGGGAAAGAAGTAAATGTGGTCTTCTTTAGAGAACTGGAAGAAAAGAAAGGTAGGGAACACTTCTATATAAATATATTTTTTTTTTCCCAAATAAACTCAATTTTTTCACCTGACAGTAAGTTCAATAGATTAACAGTTTGGGTGGTTACAAAACAGTGCTATATGGTTTCAGATTTTACAAGAAATATGGTCTCCAAAAAGATCAGAGTAAATCTAAAAGGAGGTATGAAGACCACATTCTGAAAATATTATACACTGATTAGAATGTGTTCCAAAAGCAATATAAGGATTGAGGAGAAAATGAAACAATATTCTATGAGTTAGAGTTAAAGAATAATGATGTTAAAAATTGAAAATAAGATAAAAAAAATGATGGTTTTAGGTATTCAAAAGCCTGTACTAAGAAGAAATAAGACATATTACCTTTTGCTTCAAGGGCCAGCGGATGGAACCTTTAGGGAGATAAATAAATTCAACTTACAAAAAAATATCCCAATGTATAACCCCCAAATGGAATTTTTCATTGGAAGTTGGTGAGTTTTCCAACAATAAAAATACTGAAGAATAAGTTGGACATCTATTTGAAAATAGTATTATGTACTTTGCCCTCTTGAGACTCTTACAACTCTAAACTGCATTTTTCTTATTTTCTAGATTTGACATTGTGATATAATCCCTGTATTTTCCTCAAATTTCTTCCACAGACTCAATTTTCAGGCCCAAGAAACTTAGTTAGATCTATTTCTCATTATATATTGTTTTTTTTTCAACCTTCAGATGGACATATAAGATTTACATGCAGATTTTATGTGTATTTTATAATGAAAGTTTTGCTTATATTAATACTAACGCTATAGCACTCGATTCATTTACTTAAAAATTCTTCTTTTATTCATTTTGCTATAATGTAATGAACATGATTATGCAAGCTTCTGGTAGAGGGAAGAGCTGTGAAGAGTGGTGCAAAGATGTCTTTATCTAGCCTCAAAAACTACAATGTAATGAATTCATAAAGCAGTGAACCAGGGATCAAGTGCCTCAGAATCAGCCCAGACTTTTTCTACTATGGACCCTTAAGAGCTAGAACTAGTGAGTTACTTTATCTATAAAATGGAAAAGTTGAACTGGAAGACAGCTACTCCAGTCCTAGAGTGACCAGTTGGTCCCTATTTGCCTGGGACCATGCCAATGTTAAAACAGAAAGTCCTTATCTCAGGAATCCCCTCAGTTCCTGGCAAATTGGGATGGTTGGCAAGTGAATATAAAGTTAAAAATCCCCAAATCACATACATGAAAAAAACATGAACAAAATTTGAATGTAAGAAAATCATTAAGTCCTTCAAAGGTGTGTCACTTTCAAGGTTGAAAAGTCAAGTTATTAATATTTTCAAATGTATTTGCCTTTTATATTTTTATTGCAATAGTACAAAACAATATACAATTTTAAAAATGATAATATTACGTGAAATAGGCATAGGCACTGGACATACAAATTTATGCCAGATTACAAGATACAGGAAGACAACTGTCTTATACCACTAATAAGAATTGTTGGGATAGACTAAAGTTATATTCATAGACCTATAACAAAGCCACTTTGTTATGCAATTTTTAGAATAATCATGAGTCTTTTTATGAACAGTTGACTTGAATTTTACAATATACATAGGCATACAGAAATACTTCCCCACTTTGCCAAATAAAAAATTAAGGAAAGAGAATGAGGAGAAAGGGGGCGGTTAGAGGAAAACAACATGAAATTTCAGTTAAGGGAAGAGGGGACCTTCTACACATTAGCAAATGTTCTATGTGCTTGAGAACTAAAGTATTCACTAATTTCTTGCTTCCTCTACTGAATCATCTTGATTATTTTTTTTTTTAGGCTGTATGATTAGAAAAAATATAACCTCCCAGTAATTTTGACTTGTGGCTATGTTAAACAAGAAAAACTTTTGATAAATTATTCAGGCTCAATGAATTGATTTTGTTTAGTCTGTTTACATGTTTAGATTATACATAAAAAATACGTATTTTTTTTAAATTCATGAGGGATTAAAAAAGATATTGAAATTTTCTAAAGAAACTTACTTTAAATGTTATTTTAATCAACATTGATGACATTATATGTTTTTAACCTTTAATAAAATTGTTTTTCAAGATTATATTTTCTTTTGGTGTCTCATTATGTTATATGAAATAATATATTAAAAATGTTTAATAATTTTGACATATCTCAATAATATAGCATGTTATAATTTGAGAAAAAATTAAAATCATTCTTTGTTGTCAGTTTAATTCATTAGATGTGAATCTAAAAAAATAATGCTAGTGTGGTTTTGGAGGACTCTTTTATGCATTCATTTTTAAAAATTACTATTTTGATTTTACATAAACTGAGCTACTGAATATTCAGACAGCAGGTTAGAAAATATATACATTTTCTAAGAGCACTAAAATACCAGATGTTCAATGATCTAAAGTGTCTTAAATTATTGAGTATGAATATGACTTAGTTTATTGCCTTTAGATTATAATAAAATAAATATAGCTAAGTGGTCTGACTTATATCTATTTATATTTTTAATTGGGCCCTAATTGATTTTCATGAATATTTGCACTGACACACTATTAATTCCTATTCACTTATCCTTGAAGAATAGTCCACGTTCTTCAAATTCTCATCTCTCTTCTAATATCTGACACAGCAAACCCAAAATGGTCAACCTTGTCCTCTCTTCTTTGTAGCTGACAATGTGTATCAATTAAAAGTTGTCTCACTTTTACTCTCTCACTTGTAGTCTCAGTAATTCTAGATAATATATTAACTTTCAATTATTGAAAAAATAGGAAAGGGAAAATTATAATTGTTTGAAGGAAGACAAAGGATATGAAGTTGGCAAATAATGACCAAGATCTGACTCAGTTCTTATTTCACCCAAGGAGCTGATTTAACTATTAGTCCTACGAGGCTCCACTTGCAATTGATACCATAAAAGGGAATTTGAATTTATTCACTATGAGAAAACTCCATTCGCCTCATTTTGAAATGGAGGTAAAATATTCATAGAGTTGTCTGAAAAATGACTCAGATCCACACCTTGTGACCATCTACAAACTGACCATGGACTATGGCTTCCTGGGTTACCCAACAGCATTCCAGGTAATTCAGTCCAGTTTTCTCATTTCCCATGGCAAATGTTCATAAGAGTCCCAAATCAACTTAGCTTTTCTTTTTTCTTTTTTTTTTTTTTTAAAGATGGTGTGGTGGAGGAGAGTTTATTTCAAGGCTAAAGAAGCAGCTCATGGAACCAAGGCAAGAATTCAAATAGGTATTGAGGGACATCTATTTAAAAAAACTAACAAAACTTAAAAGTGTATCAGGATATTATCTATACTCTTCTCTTTCTCAGAGACAGGCTTTAACTGTTTCTTCCTTCTTAAATTGGTTATGGCTTTACCATACTCCCAACTTTACAAGCTACAATTTCTGACATATAGTCACACTTTCTGACTGTCTCTTGGATTTGGTTGCAATTGCTGGGACAGAGCATCGGCTTGGTCTGCTTGAGTTAAATATTCATCTCTTGTTAGATATAAAGGTCACAGTGCAAATTACTAGAGGATTGACTACACGGGGAAAGGGAGGAGGCTCAAAACTAATGTTTTAATTCTTATATATTCAGTATTGTGATTAGTTCTGTGGAGAAATATAAAAAGTTTCATCCTTGCCTAGATTAGAAATTCATGAAAGAGACAAAGAATATGTGTGAATTAATCAGTAATAACACCCATATAATTGGAAATGGAATAATGGCACAGTAAGTGTAATAGAGTTGGCTTTAAGGATAGGTCATTTAGGATAAAATTTAATGACTAGATAAAAACTATTTGGGTATAATTTTCAGTTTCATTATCAAATGGTGGCCCATGTGTGGGCAAAAGAATCCAGAATAATACACAACATACAGAAGTAAATGTCTGTAAGATAGTCAAGAAAAGTTATTAGTGGAGTGCACTTGCTCAAGGCTTCTTAGGCGTGGCTCTGGGTAAAAAATTCTATTAAAAAAAAAAAAGAAAAGCTATTATTTATTCTCACCGTATATAGTGAATGGAATCTTGAATCTATTATATAGTAACTAATCTGCCCTTTGAGAATCCATATGATCATGGCAAATCTGGATTTAAATGTAGTCATTTTTACCAGGATTGTTGAATGTTACCACTGTTTAGAATTTACCGTCCTCGGTAGATGACATCCTCACTGGCAGGCTTGCCTCTGGTACTGACATTATTCCAACAAACTTTTCTTGTAAGAATTATCTTTTTGACAGATATTTCTTAGTGTAGGGCTGTGGCAGTAGTAATGATTTTTTTATTTCCTAAGTAAACGGCTAGGTTATGAAGTATGGGCCACGACAGGGAAAATGACAGCTACATATCCTTTTCCTAACTTACCTTGATGCCATAAAGAGTAATAACATAAACTTTAAAGGTTTGAAGCTGCTAGGTAACATAGTATACTTGGCTGATATTGGTTAATACTGCAGTGGGAATTTATTTTTCTGCTAAGCCTAGTTATATAATTTTGTACTTGAAAACATTTTTTAGTAACGTCTTTAAAAAAGCATTATACACATTCAGCACTCCTTGATATCAAGCAATACCACCGTTCATTCTTGAAAGATGAAGTATTTGGATTATAATTAAGTTTCATCAATAGAAAAGATGTGTTTGTCTTTAAAACTGCTATTTAAATATTCTAAAAGACAAATTTGAGTTTATATATTGCAAGAATTTATATCAAACTATTAATCAGGTTGAAGAGATATTAGATATTCTGAATCACAGTATGTAAATGGTGTGTGTCTTTTAATATATTAAAAAAAGAAATTTCAGGTAACTCTTGTTACAGTAATTTAACCTTCAATTTTCAGTATAACAATACAAAATTATTAATCAAACTGCTTCTCTATAAATGTTACTTCAATTTTCTTTACACATAGAAAGATATTAATTATTTTCTCTTTTGATTCTGATAATGTCTACCAAATTTATTCAAATTTCAGTAGTATTGATGTAGTCATTGCCTATGGTAGAAACACAGTTTTAATCCTTAGACCTGGTATTTTCTCATCTTTTTTAGATAATTCACAAATGACATAGTCAGCATATTTACCAAAAATATTAAAGTATTTTTATTATAAAAATTAATTATTAATTATAAAAGTCTGATTGCTTAATCAATAAGACAGAGAAAATATCATATACTTTTTTTTAGTTATTATTTTAACTTGCTTCTAGGATCAAGTTATTTTCTGGGCAGTAAATGAATAACTGATACTTTATGTCCTGAAGAAGCATTTTATAGAATTTATTTCCTTTCAAAATGGATCTGAGTCAAGATAGTCATTATTTAATTATTTTCTTACTAATTTCCTTGTTTTTTAAATATTGCAAGTAAAAATATTTTGAGTTCTTGGCAATGGATTTTATCTTGAGCTTACATATAATATATATATATAAAATACATGAAAATTCTTTCACTAATAATACATATAACTATCTGAGGTTTTTCTTCTACATGTAGGAAAATTTGGAAGAAGATGCCTGATGAGATGAATAAATAAAATCACTATGACCAAGTAATATTTTTCTTTAACCATATTCTATATAACCCCAAATTCTCCATTATATGGAGAATGGCAAAATGCAGACTCCTTTTAACTTGCAAAAGTATAGGAGAGCCATTCAACAAATGAAAAAATTCCACAATTCTTGCTTTCGAATCTTTATCTAAATCTGTATCTATAAACATTCATAACCTGGTCAGATTGTCACTTTTTCTTCTAGGTTATATCTGACAATATTCCAATGAAACAATTGGAGGAAAGTTAAGAAAGGGAAAATTAATAATATGCAGAGTTATTTTTAATGAAATTCATTCATGCATCCATACATCCACAGATGCAACTAAACTTTACTGAATGCCTACTATGTGGCAGGCTCTGGCTTGACCCTGAAACTGCAATAAGAACAATTCAGGACATCACAGAATTCAAAAGGCAATTGGAATCAATACATGAAGTCCATACAGTATGTTCTAGAGCACATAGGTTAACAAAGGGGGCCTAGGGAAGGAACATATAGCCCAAAACTTTAAGGTTGAGTAAAAATAGCTGGATGAAGAATGAATATTAGAAAGGAGGGCCAGGGTAAGAGTGAGGATAATTGGTATAGAGAATGGTCTGACAATAAATGAAGAGGTATAGACAGACATGAATCAAGAGAAAACATTGTAGTTTATAGGGAAAAAACAAAAATCTAGTTGCCCTGAAGTTTAGAATTCAGAAGGGTAATGGTCACAGATAATGCTAGAGAGGTAAGAGGTAAGATGGTTGCAGATCATACAGTGCTGTATTAGTAACAGGAAGGAATTTATTTGCTTTCCCACCCATAACAAACCCACTCTGAACTTACTTCAGTTTACCATGTTTATCATCTTCTTCTCAAAGTACTTTAAATGACCTAAGAACCCAAGAGTGTCTGCTCAAATGCTGAAGGTTGCACTAAGAAATGTTAGTTCAGTATAAACTGTTCACAGGCCCGGTCAAGCTGACTATCTATATGGTGGACAGTGCGTCTGGGTGTTGGTTAGTATAGATAGAGACTCCACAGAGATACATTAAATCCAGAAGATGAAACTAAATATGGACAAAGAATAATTAACGTACAACCTGTATGGGTAGCACAGGGGTCAGATAAGGAAGAAAAGCAATGAAAGATGTTTGGAAAGTAAATATTATTTAGTCAGCAAATGAGTCTAGAGATTACACAGGGGAAAAAAAGTAGTGAAATGGGAATGTCAGTACCTTAGCCTGAGTTCTCCCAAAAGCAAGACCTGAAACAAATGCTCCTTGTAGGTGGATTATTGGGAACTGTCATCCCAGGGAACAGAGATAATGGAAAGAGATGGTGAAACAAGGAAAGAAGGAAAGCCCATGAAAGAATGTTACTTAGTTAACTACAGCTATGGTTAACTAGAGACTAACCCTGGGGGATCTTTTGAGAATGCTTATAAAAGTTATCTCAGAACTGTCTGCCAAAGGGATAAAGAGGAAATATTTATCCATTGAATCCCTTTCCCATTAGTCAGAGATAGCTGCTTGGGTAGTAATTCCTCCAGACTTCTACATTGTCCGTGCAGCGGTGTCAAGAGGATTTCTACAGCCGTCACATACTGATGAGTCAGAGAAGCCCCTGGACAGGTAGAGAGGAAGTGTATTCAGCACAATCTGAGGTACAGTGTTGTCCTGTTGCATCTGCCCAAAGCTGGTTAAAACCTGGATAAAACTGGATAGAATAAGAAGTGGTGCTGACAGATTGAAGTGAGACATGAGGTGTTTGATACAACCAAAAACTCTTAGCAGCCAATTAAAGTTGGGAGGGATTCTCCAATAGGATCTAGTGGTTGAGCCTAAATGAGAAAAACCATTGGTTTGGACCGGGTGGATCATCAGTGGAATGGCTGCTCTTCACACCAAGAAAGGGCCCACAGGTTTATGACATGGCTGCAGAGAGTTAGGTTTTCTGGGGAGTCCACAGTAAAGGATATACTAAATTTAATGCCCTGCTTCAGAGTAGACCCTGATCTGATGGAGCAGCCGGGAGAGCAGCACTGGGCAGGGCCAGCAGTCAGGGAGCTCAGAATCTGAGCACCCCTTGGTCTGCTGCAAGTCTTTAAGAGGAAAAATGGGAGCTCCACTCTCTGTGGCAGCCTCAGTGTAGTGGATGCACCAAGAGAGGGGAAGCAGCTACTCCTGAGAGTCTCAGCTCAATCATCCCTTGAGGCACCTGTTCCACTCAGTAACAGTTGGAAGGTGGAGGGGAGGAAAAGAGTCTGAATGGAAGAGAGCTGGCACTTGAGTTGTCTTTGTCCCTATCCCTGGAAGGCAGCCTGCCCAGAATGTACAAGTTCTGGGATCACACAGATCTCCAGGACCCACCAGCCCCTGTGGCCACCACAGTCTGGACAGGAGTTGGGAAATGTTTGTGTGTGAACAAGCAACATGAATACTGAAGTGATGAAGCTCCGTATGTGGGACAAAGACACACAATGAGTGGAGAAGCAACATGGCACCCACCATCTTGGCTCGTGTCTGTGGTAACAGGAAGAGACCCCAAGAGGGCTGACAGCCTGTTGCTTTGTTTTCAAGAAGGTCACAGTTCACTGGCTGGGGTTGTGAGGGTAGAAAAGCTCTCTAGTAGCTCAGGAGCCTGCTGACTTCCAGAGCTGTGAGGGAAGGAGAAATAAACCCCCATCTACCCTTTTCATGGGGCTCCAAGTTTCTTGGGGGTTGATCTCTTCTGGTATCTTTCTCCTTCTTGTTCTGCTCCACAACTTCTTCCCATGGGATCTCTGGTAGAGTCTGGCGGTTTTCCTTCACAATTACACCTGATCTATGTTTTTTTCCATCTAAAATTTTTCTTTCTTTCCAAGATGATTTGGCAACCAATGTCTCTGGTTAGCCATCTTTTTCCTCCCAAGAAATAAGTGTCAAGGATATACTAGAATAGAGCCTGGAGTATGCCTGCATTTAGGTATTTAGAGTTTGACAAAATAACTTTGATGGAAACAGTTGTACAAAATATATTCAAATAGAGAAAGGTATTCATTAATGCAGAATAGCAAAGTATTTGCATCATTATACAAATCTATGTAGTTTCCCAGAAATAACAGGGAGCAGAGGACACCATGGAATGTAAACAGATCATTGAGGTTCATTGGAAAGGGGAAGAGAAGGAGGGAGATTGGGATGAATTGTTTTTTTTTTTTTGCTTCAAATTGATACTTAAGCCCTAAATCCAGGTACCTTATGATGTAAATGAACCTTGAGACTATAATGAAACTATTGACACTTGTGCTTTACTAAACTATTTCAAGAATTAAAGGAAAATTTGAGTACTTGAAAGCATTTAATGCCGAAGTTTTTTAGGTGAATATCAAGTATCAGCCAATTCCACACGTAGGATGCTTTTTCGTTGTTCAAGCAAAATATCAATTGGCAGAAGACCAGCCTTAGGAAGTAATGGCACAGGTGGGGCTAAGAGGGGCTTTGGGCAATCTGGAAATTCTCCAGAGCACTTGACCTCCTACTGCCTCCATCTGCATCTGCAGAACTGAGCCTTGGTTGGCCTTGTATCCCACAAGAGAAGGACTTCTCAAACCAGCACAGAGGGATTGTAGAACTTCCCACAGATTGATCTTCATATCCTACTTTTGCTCCCAGTCCACATGTCAGAATGTCATGCCATAACTGTTCCTTCATACCAGATTTGTGTGCCAAGCCCTGCCTCATTCCCATGCTCTTGAATTTTGTTACTGCTTGAGCTGGCTTTCCAGCTTGCCACTCTCAAACCAAGTAAGTCTCTGCCTGTACAACCTGACTACACCTTTGTGCTACTTACCTGTGTTGAACATCTGAAAAATTATAATAGCCATGATAATAACTGCTTTGTTGTGTTGTTATTGTTAAAGAATGAAGGAGGGGTATATTTGTTTATATAAGAAGAGAGAAAAAACTTCAGCAGAATTAGACATTTTGGTGCAGGGGCACTTACATAGGGATAAAAAGTCTTTGTAGGATCTTAGATATTTATGAAAAGCTGCCTTAGATACAATAAAAAAAAAAAACTGGAGTACCTTTAAGAATGTGTTGAATTTCATTTGAATTTGAGATATTTTGATGCTCTGAGAGTCAGAAATTCAACTTATTTGAATGTTTGAATTGATAATTATTTTCTTAACTTCCACATACAGCTATAATAATTCTCTTATTTAGACTATTGTTAGGTATAAGGCATCTAGTTGTGAAGTGGGGCTCTGGAGCTCTCTTCTTTATGTATTTTGACCCTCCACTCCCATAACTACCAGTGTTAACCTATTGATCAGGGATTCCAAACTTTTCTGAACATTGGTTTGGATAGCTCAAGGAGCTTTAAAAGTTGCCTGGATTCATCCATTTAAAGTATAAAATACAATGGCCTTTAGTATATTTACAAAGGTGTACAACCATCATCACAATCGATTTTAGAACATTTTCATCACCTGAAAAAGAAACCCTGTATCCCTTAAGTCATCAGCCTCGATCCTTTCATCCTCCCACACCTAAGTGAACACAAATATACTTTCTGACTCTACAGATTGGCCTATTCTGGACATTTAATATAAATGGAACCATACAATATGTGGTCTTTTTTGACTGACTTCTTTCATTAAGCATAACGTTTTCAAGATTCATCCATGTTGCATCATGTATCAGTACTTCAGTTCTTTTAATTGCCAAATAATATTCCACTGAATGGATATACCACATTTTACTTATTCATGTATCAGTTGATGGACAATTAGGTTGTTTCAATTTTTTGGCTATTATGAATAATGCTGCTATGTACATTCATATACAAGATTTTGTGCAGACATATATTTTCATTTCTCCTAAGTATATACCTAGGAATAGAATTGCTAAATCTTAAGGTAACTCTAGGTTTAACCTTTTGAGGAAATGCCAAACTGTTTCCCAAAGCAGTTGCACCATTTTACACTTCCATTATCAGTGTATGAGAGTTCC
Organism: Propithecus perrieri; assembly: GCA_963574695.1. NCBI lineage: Eukaryota > Metazoa > Chordata > Mammalia > Primates > Indriidae > Propithecus > Propithecus perrieri. The sequence continues at coordinate 176,148 of CAUYRB010086885.1, forward strand.
AATTTCTCCATATTCTTGTCAATACTTGTTTTTATCTGACTTTTTAATTCTAGACATCCTATGGATTTAAAATGATATCTCTTTCCAGTTTTGATTAGCATTTCCTTGATGGCTAATGATGTCAAACATCTTTTCATGTGCTTAATGGTCATTTGTCTATCTTTCTTTTTTTTTTTTTTTTTTTTCTTGAGACAGAGTCTTGCTCTGTTGCCCAGGCTAGAGTGAGTGCCATGGCGTCAGCCTAGCTCACAGCAACCTCAAACTCCTGGGCTCAAGCGATCCTACTGCCTCAGCCTCCCAAGTAGCTGGGACTACAGGCATGTGCTACCGTGCCCGGATAATTTTATATATGTATTTTTTTAGTTGTCCAGATCATTTCTTTCTATTTTTTAGTAGAGACGGGGTCTCGCTCTTGCTGAGGCTGGTCTCGAACTTCTGACCTTGAGCGATCTACCCGCCTCGGCCTCCCAGAGTGCTAGGATTACAGGCATGAGCCACCCCGCCCGGCCTGTATATCTTTCTTAGAGAAATATCTACTAGAGTCGCTGGCCCATTTTTAATTGAGTGACTTGTCTTTTTGTTATCGAATTGTAATTATTATTTATTCCAGACACAATTCCTTATTAGATATATGATTTGCAAAAATTTGTCACATTCTGTAAGTTATGTTTTTACTTTATTTATGGTGCTTTTCGAAGCACAAATATTTTAAATTTTGATAGTTTGGTTTATTTATTTGTTGTTGTTGTTGCTTGTGCTTTTGGGGTCATATCTAAGAAACTATTACCTAATCCACAGTTACAAAGATTTATACATATGGTTTGTTCTAAGTATTTCTTTTTAGTTTTGGCTCATATATTTAAATGTTTGATCCATTTTGAGTTGATTTTTATATATGATGTGAGGTAAGGGTAAAATTTAATTCTTTTGCATATGAATATTCAGTTGTTTCAGCAACATTTGTTAAGCACCCCATGTTCCAATAAGTCCTACATATAATTCTCATGTATGCTAAAGTTTGAGGGCCATTGTGCTAGCATATGCTAAATCTTCTCTTTAATCACTAAGAGACCCTTCTAAGCACAGCATGTATGATGCTCTATTACAGAAAATTATCAATTCCCTCTTAAAAATCATATAGATCAGTCAATTGCAATACTGTAACTCTACATTCATAGGCAGTATAAGAATCAAAATAATTTTTCATGTATTAGTTCTGAATCTTTTCAAAGCTAGGCAGAAAAACTACACTCTATCATATTCTGAATATATGTTTTCCAACTTTGAGTATGAATGTGCATAGCAATTCTCTATGCAGCTGCCCCAATTTAGTTAAGAAATATGGTTAATACTCTGTGTCAGCAAAATTGTCTTGTGAAACTGCTTGAAGACTGTTCATACTTAAACAACAAAGACTGGACATGTGCAAAAATCCAATTATTTGGTCCCTACCCTACTTCTTGTTGTCATTTTTCAAAAGGAAGTGTAATACTCTATCTTTTAATGAAAGATAATGTGACAAAGATGGTGTGTTTTTCCCTAAGCAGCTCTATTATTATATTTTCAATTCTCCAGATTGAAAATGAATTGTTTAAACTTAAACAAGGCCAATGCCAAAGCCATCTGTCAAGCAAGTGTGACTTCCTTGATAACATGGCTTCAAATTTGCTACAATTTTTAGCATGTCGGGGAGCTTCATTTGGTTTATATATCTTTGAAGAATATAGCTTGTCTCTGTCTTTCAATACTGGCACCACCAAAGTGAAGTTTTTGTATTAAAACCTAAAATTGTTTTCAATCTCATACAATTTTAGGCAAATTCCTTCATGAAAACTATTATGTGCGTGTGTGTGTGTGTGTGTGTGTGTGTGTGTGCTAGCTATCATAGTTACTATGGAGGGTCATATATTTCTAGCTTTGAGCTAATATTCATAACACAGTGTTTTACCATTGTTCTACAAGTAAAGAAAAAGGGGTTCAAAAAAATTAAGCACTATAATTTATCCAAAGTCACCCAGCCAGAGAATGATAATGAAGAGTTGAATAAGGATTCTTCAGACTTCAAAGGCACAGTTCTTTCCACATAACTGCATAACTTTGCGTATATACATATATATGCAATAAAATAAAACTACAAAAGTGTTGAAGCAGAAAAAATAGGCCCAATTTAGAAATACAGGGTCTTCTAAAAAAATCATAAATTATTTGACACTATATGGTCTACAAATGTAGTTTCTGTCCTAGAGACACAATTAGTAAATGAATATAGCAGTAACCTTTTATTCCTTAAGCTATAAATTATAATGATAGAAGAAGAATTCATAGTGACAGAATAAGAAAAATACCTGGTTTCCATCAAGAAGATGAACATATATTTTATATATTTGCCTAGGAAAGTCCTGGTTTACATATGCTGCTCAGAATAATTATTAATAGCTTCTTTACTCTCAAAAAATCTCAGTTTATTTAATTATACAATTATGTGGTCACCTTATATAATGGCCAGTATAAGCTGTCCATCAAGGCACAGCCTATCCCCCAGATAAGTTGATAACTACTTAGAACTATAACTCAATGGATCACAAGTGTGTGCCTGCCTAAGTCTTTTCTTTCCACTAGCTTACTACTTGATGAAAAATATGCCATTAGAATTATTTCTTTGGGTTAAGACATTGTATATGATGGGTATTAGCAACAACATGGAATAGAATCGTCGTCAGGCACTATTTTTTTGGTATGGATTATTTATCTAAATATCAAACAACTGCATAAAAACTGAGAGGTAGGATTAGTGCCTAAAATGGCATGAGCCATGGGTATTTTTTTGAGGGGAGCGAAGGATTTTTCAGTTAGGCTCCCTGTTAGTTTGCAGTTAGTTAAAGGAAACCTTAGTTCTGCAACAAACCATGATGAATTGGAAGGACAGGGAAACGAAAGGCATGAGTCTGGATTAATGACTGTCAATGACTATAGTATTTTAAAAGTGTAAATCTGGAACCCAACACCACCTCTGCAGCATCATAGTTAAAAAAACTCATCAACTGATAGTGCCTTTCTTCAAAAATGAAAGTGAAAGTGAATTGGAATGGAATTAATTTCCTTTTAGAAAACTAGTGACTTCTATTTGGATTTATTAATTAAGCTGTTTTCCCATCTCTGAGTCCCCTTAGCCACCAATAGTCATTCCTACTGTTAGAAGACTAGGTCCCTAATATGTTCCTAGAGAAATAATTAGATATTATTCTCCACCATGGTTAAGGGCTTTTGGGGCTGAGCCTTCTCAGAAGAAGTTTGCATTTATGGTTTGTAATTATGCACACAATACAGGAAAATCAGTGTGATAAATCTATTCATGCTTCCTGGTAGCCAAAGAAATAAAGATGATCTATCTCCACCGAGCTTCAACAAAACAGCACAACTAGTTTATTATTCATTCGCCTTGTAAAATAAGGTCAAGTTAGCTGGTTCCCTGCTTTTAAAATGTCAGATTTTTCTTCTAAAGTGTAGCCAACTTGCAATTATTTAGAGGGAGTTGTAGCAGTTGGGCTTGGCTTTCTGCAGGGCAAGTTAGGGCAGACAGAAGATTCTGGGAAACTGTCCATTGACAATCCTCCACTTCCCCCTCCCTGTTGATAATCTGTGGAAGTCCTCCAGTGGAAGAAATCAGAAAGGTTCACCTTCATTCCCCCGATGTCATGCAGCCCTTATCCAGGCATTCCTGCCTTCTTAGAAATGATCTTTGACTCATAATTCAGGAAAAGGGGGTGCACTCCAGGTCTATAGATCCCTTCTCCACCCACAAGTCCCTCTTACTAAAGGAGAAATAAAAGAGGGGAAAATTTTAAATTCGGCTCTGATTAAGCCTATTTTCTACTTTTTTATTCGCTGTTGCTCTTTTAAATTCACTCGAATGAGTCTTTAATTTCTTTCAAAGGGTCACATGAATTTTCTTCTCTAAAATTTTTTTTTTATTTTGTCTTCATTAAATTTCTCTTCTCATTCTCTCTTTTCCTGTTTAAGTATCCATCCCTCTTCTTATGCCCTAATGCCAAATCTACACTAGTGATTTATTCTTTCATGGCACACCTTAGAAATGGTATAATCATTCTTTAGCAGTAACATGAGATGTTAAAGATGTTTTCTCACCCCAAAATTGTCTGAAGGTACCAGGATGATCTTTTCACAGCTGAGTTAGTCCTATCATGTAATTATAAAATGGTTAATGATATAGCACTTACTATGAGCCATACACTACTCTGACTGCTCTGAATGTATTAATACATCTAATCTCATAATGGCCCTATGAGTTAGGAACTACTGATATCATTCCAATGTTATAGATGGATTTGAGACCCAGAAAGACTAAGTTTACTGTCCAAGGTATTCCAGGCAATAACAGATAGTGCTAGGCATATACTCAAGGCATCCTGACACTGTGGCGTATGCTCTGAAGTACAGCTTGCCTCATACTGCATCACTAAGAATGCCACTTAAGTGAAATCTGAGCTTGCCAAGTTAAAAATAATACCACTGCAATACCATTTTAATATATTCATGTATTTAAATACATGTCATTGGTACTGTCTCACAATTATAACCTTCCCTCCACTTCATAACTGGCTAATAAAAAGGACAATAAAATAATAAATTTCATAAAGTAATCCTATGATTCATGGTAGAAATAAGAGAAAAGATATGTAATCTATCTGGGCTCCCAAAATAAATCCTTTTAATCTTTATGTACAAATAAAACAGTAGTAGAACTATTTCATATAACTGTGGGTATTTCGTGTCACCATTTTAACAAGCTTGATAAAGAGTTGTTGCTTTTTTTAATTTCAAGAACTTGTTTTGCCACTGTAATGATCAATATACAGAAATTTACTAATACAGTTTCAAATAAAAGTAATTAGTTCTGAATTTCTTCCATTTGGTCAAATTGTAAGAGTAAAGAATGCAATTTATGGAGATAATTTTATAAAGACAAAAAAAATTATTTCAGTAAGTCTTGGTTTTATTATTTCATGCCTGATTTCCCTAGTTAAATTATTTTATCTTCTAGATCTATATTCTTTTCCAAGAATTCTTCTTAGTATATGGTGAAATTTATTCATAAGTATTATAAAAATGACCACATTTGACCTTAAAATTAACATATTTAGATATATATCTGTACCACATTATACATCCATTCGTATTTTTTATGTTTTTTCATAAAGCAAAAACATTAGGGTAAAAGTATGTTTTCTCAATTTCCTATCCACATAGGCATCTACATGTGGAGCCTCAGTATTTCCTAAATTAGTTAAATAATAACACAGTTATGGACCAGATGGCCTTTTTGTTTGTAAATTTCATTTCTTACATAATTTCTAAATATGCTGTTTGCCAATTTTGCAAACCATATTTTTATTATATGGGAAGTTGAGTCAATGTAGAATTCAATGAGTAGAGTTTAAATAATGGTATAGCACAAGTTTGAGATTGTCCTAGCTTCTCCAAAGGATGCTAAATATAAAAATAATATTCTAGGGTTGTGGACCCATCTCAAAAAGCAGCCTATTTCTGCCAGAATTCCTAGTCTTTTTGAAAAATTGCATTTTTTCTAGAGTCAAATAGCTGTCAGTCTTTCGTTTCTGAATGGACAAGAAATACAGCAAAATAAGATTTTAGAAGTGCTGTGTCAAAACCAAAAATATTCTGAATTTTGTCACTCTCCAACAGTGGCTCAGAGATCTGCTTACTAATGTCACATCCATCAGTGCTAACCGAAAACAAACCATTCTACAGGAGTAAGTAAGAGAATCCTTCGTGCATGGGGTGATTATTAATCTTTTCATTCTCCAGACTATAATCACCTCTGGTGTCTCAACTGAACACTCAGATAGCTTTTTAAGGACCCATGGCCTTGCCTGCTTACAAATTAGCTTTCTGTTCTGCCATGAAGATAGGTTAGAATCTTCTACTTTCGTATCAAAATATCAGACTTGTTTGTAGCATCCCTTCATTTATTCAATCAATAATCTCCATTCATTCGACTAGTGTTTTATTTTTTGAACATGTATTATGGGAGAAACTCTCTTGGCACTCTCCTAGGAATTCAGATAAAAACTATCTCAGTTCTCAAATACATATTGAGTGCATTCTGTGCCAGATGTTGATTGGGTCCAGGCTGCACAGAGGGAAGATGAACAGTCCATGTCCTTGGAGTTTATATTCTAGCTTGGGATATTGGTTAGTAAAGCAGTGATTAAAATAGTGTGATTTGTGTGAAAATGTCCAATTGTGCTTCAATTATAAGTAGACACAGAGTGTTATGGGCTCATATAGGAAAGGAGGGGAGGAGCATTGAGACATCTTCCTAAAAAGTGTGCATCTTTGAAAGAATAAAGAAGAGGAGGGCTCTGCCCATGAAATCGCTGAGATAAGAGATTTCCAGACAGAAGAAATGTCTGTATGGAAGCAACAAATAGCATGCATGTCTCTAAAAAATACAAAATACTTTGTGTAGCTGGAGCCACGACTTCAAGGGGACAGATAGGGGAGAAGTAGTGCGGGGTGCTTCTGGAGAAGAAGGCAGAAGCCATAAAGGGCTTCTTTTACCATAGAGTTTAGGGGAGATCATTAAGAGATGTTAAGCAGGGCCTTGAAATCACGCGATTTGAATCTGAAGTGCTTGTAGTCATGTGGAAAATGGATTGGAGCAGATGAGTGATTATAAGGAGGTAGTAAAAGGCCATTGCAGTGATCCCTTAGGAGGTTGGAAGGGTGGGGGGTGGGGGTCTGCTCTCACCTCTTAGCACCACAGCAGCACCAGTTATTCCTTAAGAGCATGGTCTTGCCTTGTTTCTTCTCTGGCTCTGGTCATGAAATCAGAAAGAAGTTATATTTATGGAGCAATTAGGACATCTAGCTTGTCTACATTTTCGAGTCCTGTCCTTGAATTAAATTGCATTAGAAAGCCATTAGTTTAACCCTTTGCAGAAAAATGTCTCTGCTGAATTCGACTGTAAAAACATTTTAAAAATTGTACATTTGCTACTGAATTTCTTTTGGAGTTATGGCAAATACACTGCATGTGTCCTACATAAGATCTTGTGTGATGTATAATATTATTTAGGATGTAGAATGAGGAAAAAAAAATTCTTTGAGAGGTTGATTTTCTGTTTTCATTTGAAAATTTACCTACAATACATCTTTTTCGGCTTTGGTTGTCATGAAGCTTGGACCTATTTTTCCCTCTAATAAAAAGAAGCACTGATTCCACCCTAAAAATGCAGGGGCAGACTCCTTTTCTTATATATTTAACTGTTATTTTTAATATATGTGTCTTTTACTATAAATTAACTTGTGTCTTTTTTTTTGAAGTAGCTAGTGTACAAATATGAGATAAACTATATCATAGAATCTTCACATTGGTAATTCCTGTAGAATTTTTTTTTTAAGATCCTAAACATGACAATGTACTACCTTGGTAGAACAATTACATCCAAAGCCTTAGTGTTAGGCCATAGTAACATTTCTAATCTACTTAAAAGAGACCTAATTTTTTAAAGTAGGAAACCTATTTTTGTAACAGTGTTTTGAAAAATTTTAACTGCTTGAATATAGTCATTTATTTATTTTTATCCATCTACAGAGCATCTTAAAATTTATAGCTACTTCTAAAATGTGTTTTTCTAAAAGAATTTGCTACACACCAATGATATGAAAACATGACATTTTTACCACATCTAGTCTACGTCAGAAAGCTATCACAGTGCACTGTTATTTTTACTCTAATCACTTGAAGCTATTGTAGACATAATTCTCAACAATCATAAATTCTCAAGGAAAATTCTAGAAAGAACTGTTTTAACAAACATTTCAATAAATTTAAAGTGTCATTAATTTTATTTAACAGAACTTAGAATAAACAGCTTATGAGTAGGTATGCTCTATGTCTTTTAATCTATAGCCCAGAAGGCTAAAAGTAATGCTATGTAACCAGTCACTGTCAGAAAAGCATTCCCCCAACATTGAGTAGAATTTCTTCTACACAGGCTGATACCCATCTTGAATTTAGCTGCAAATATTAGTTGGGTACCTTCATTCATATTTTAGCAGCAACATCTAAATGGTTTTGCTCCTTCTATTTATAATTTTATAACCTATATATAATTTTATAATACCCAGGTGCACTGTAGACTGTTCAGTTCATCTCAAGCTGTTTTAACTTAAAATGTATCAGTCCCTACTTCCTGATGGATTTTTTTCTTCCTGAAATGAACCTATTGCCCCAGTGTCAGGTATGCCTGAGAGAGGTGCTAACCATTTATTGTCTCAGACTTACTGAGCTGCTTCTCCTTATCCAATTCCCCCTTCAAGGGCCTAATTTTCCCTCTGCCTTTGTCTTTCCTGAGCAAGTCATTATAAAAAAGAAATGTAGGAAATGATGGATGATTATTTTTAAAAAAAGGAAATAGCCTTTCTTTCACCCAATACTAGGTTTCCTGAGAAAGTAAATTCCCCGGCTCCCCTATACTTCCCTGATGCTACCTGTGTTGTTTCATCTAATACTCAGAGATAATTTAGATTAGAAAAATGTTTCTGGTGCGAGCATCAGCGGTAGAAATAACAGTTAAATTTTTCTTACTCCTGCTCCCCTGGTGTCTTATTGTTAACATTTTTTGTTTTTGTTTTTGTTTTTTTTGAGACAGAATCTCACTCTGTTGCCCAGGCTAGAGTGCCGTGGCATCAGCCTAGCTCACAGCAACCTCAAACTCCTGGGCTCAAGTGATCCTTCTGCCTCAGCTTCCCAAGTAGCTGGGACTACAAGCATGCATCACCATGCCTGGCTAATTTTTTCTATATATTTTTAGTCATCCAGCTAATTTCTTTCTATTTTTAGTAGAGACGGGGTCTCGCTCTTGCTCAGGCTGGTCTTGAACTCCTGAGCTCAAATAATCCTCCAGTCTCGGCCTCCCAGTGTGCCAGGATTACAGGCATGAGCCACCGTGCCAGGCCTGTTGTTAATTTTTTAACCCTACATAGGTATTGCTTCTGTATTTAAAAAGTAATTGATTGCACCATTCAAAAATAGAGTAAAATTCCAAATATGGGAAAGGAGGAAATGCTGATCCTAACAGGACTACAGAAAGCATAACGTAATTGCTACTGCTTGAGGGAGAGTGTTGATAAAGGCAATAAAAGCCTTTAAACCTATCAAGAGGTAAGCCTATATTTTTCTGGAATTTATAAGATTGTCAGGAAGCATGAAAACACAAGGCTTTTGTGAAATATCATTTTTTTAAATGCATGAAATTCATTAAGTTTAAATTAATGGAAAGATTAAGAAATACAGACTTTAAGTGAAACATACTAGCACTTTTACTCTAATTCACTATCCTCATAAGTATATTAGAGATCATATTAAACTGAATATATATAACCCAAGGTCTAAGTTAAACTAAGCCATAGAAAAAGTATAATAAATGTGATTGGAAAGTATAGCCATTTACCAGTTATTGAAGGACAAAAGACATAGCTGAATTTGAATCTAGCTTTTTAAAATTGTAAACTATTTTAAGGGACACTTTTGATGTCCCTGTGACTGTGAGAGCCAGTTATGAAACAAAGAAAGCCTTACTTTGAGTTAGATACAAGATTTCTTCCAAGTGCCAATTTCAGTGTTCTGGAAAATACACATTGGTTCAGCATGAAGTCTTTCTTGAACATGCTTTCAGGTAAGGGTCAGATAAAAGAAGTTCAACACTTGAACTTTGAACAATTTGTTCTACTTGAGAAGTAAAGTAATGCTAAATGATAATCAAATTTGCAGGAAATTCAGCACAGAGATGAAACTCTTCATATTATGCTTAAGGCCTTCGGATTCCAGCCCTTTCTCATATATGGGTCCAAAAGATGGCTTCTTCCACAGCAACTTGGAGATCAACCTTGAAACTGCCTCACAAAAGTCAGGCACCTGAGTGACCCTAACGGCCTCATGTATATCATACTATTTAATTCGTTCAACATCTTTGTAAAGAGAGCCTTACAATTCGTCCCAAGTTTATAGCCTAAGAAATGGAGCCTAGGACAATTTAAGTTCATATAGCATGAAACTAGCCAAAAAAAAGAAGTACAAACAAGAGGTCTCCAAGTGAAAATCTCATATACTGTTTAATATGCTAGCTAGAATTTGTCACAGCCTACAGCCTTTATGTAGAAATAATCGAAAATTAGAGGGGCTTTCATAAGATCACTTATTAAGGAGACACAGAAATTATTCATTATACACAGGTTAAAAAATAGGAAAAGTTACATGCTATTGAGTCATTTTATGTCTCACAGGGCCAGACATGCTTTCCAGATGTAAATTGCAATGTTTCATTTGCGTTTTTCTCTTTTTAGGTTTCCTCACATATTTGATTGATTGATTACAGGTATAAACAGCAACATTAACTTGCTATTTCAAGTTGAGCGTCTATAAACAGTGGCAAAGTATTCACTGGAAGTTTGGAGATTTCTTGGTATCTTTCATAATGTCTTGAAAGATGGCCAATGTGTTTTTCTCATATAGCTTTTCTTAAACTGTGAGGACAGCATGTTCTAAGTGTAAGTGTCAATCTTCAACAAGCAGAGACCTGAAATAAAAACATGAGTCACAGAAAATGTATAAGAAATGACTTTCCCTTCATGTACTCCACATAGACTTTGAAGAGCTTATTGATGGGGCAAAAGAATTCTCCATTAGTCAAAGAAAATAATTAACTAAACCATTAGTAGGAGAGTGAAGAAATGGTTTCACAATGACACATCACATCTCTGCGCTACCGTCTTTTGAATGAAGCAAGAAAAGTTGGAACTGTGCCCTTGTGGACAGCATCCCCAGTGTTGAATTTAGAGCACATGTAGAATGAGAGTCATTCATGCCATGTAATGCTGGACACTATAGGGCACACAAAAAGGAATAGAATCCAAACTGTGTCCCAGGAAACTCCTTATTTATAAGGAGATACAAGAAATTCAAATATTATCATTATTATACTACAACTTGATAAATATAATTCTGAATTTATAACAATATTAAGAAAGTGCAATAATACAAAAAATTTGCCTACAGATATTGGAAAAACTTTCACAATTAAAACACATTGTGTAGAGTGTGATGGAATATCTCACACAAAGAAGAGGAGTAAGAGAAAAAACAGACAATGTAAAAGTACCAAGTTGAAAAGACAATATGTCATCAGGGAACTGTAGTTTCAATGAGCATGAGGAGGGGAGCAGCAGATGAAGGTGATCAGAAAAATTGAGAAAGTTCATTGTTGAGAAGACATTATCCGGATCCCAGGACTGGTCTCAGGTATGTCTTGGCAACCCTGAAGCCACATTTCAGGGTAGTAGATCTCAAATATTAAAAATAGATGAAATTCATGCAGATTAAATTAATTGAAAGATTGAGAAATACAGGCTTTAAGTGAAACGTATTTTTACTTTCACATATATGCATAAAAATTACTTTTAGCTCGTTTTGAAAAAAATAGATTGTGATCATATCAGAGATCCTAACCCAGCAGGTCTGAAGTAGGGCCTGAGAGTTTTGCCTTTCAGGAAATCCACTGGGTGATATGGCGCTGAATGACAGCAGAACTTTGAAAAATACCGTCCTGTGGCTTCAAGGTGGGAGGCACTTTCTCCAGAGCTCTCATAGCTTATGTGGCTTGGCTAAGGGAAATCAAGAGAATAGTATAGTTTCCGACACTACTGGAGAAGAGTTTCATTACTATCTACAGAAAACAGGCTCAAGGGTTTTGAAGATTATACCTTACTTTAAGTTGGAGGTGGGAAAATATATCAATGAGATTTAGAACAGTAATTCACAAATCTCAGTATACATAAGAATCACCGATGCTGGGCACGTTGGCTCACACCTGTAATCCTAGCACTCTGGGAGGCCCAGGTGGGAGGATCACTTGAGGTCAGGAGTTTGAGAGTAGCCTGAGCAAGAGCGAGACACCGTCTTTACAAAAGACAGAAAAATTAGCCCAGCATAGTGGCGCATGCCTGTAGTCCTGATACTAGGGAGGCTGAGGCAGGAGGATCGCTTCAGCCCAGGAATTTGAGGTTGCACTGAGCTATGATGATGCCGTTGCACTACAGCCTAGGTGACAGAGTGAGATTCTGTCTCAAAAAAAAAAAAAAATCACCCAGAAGACTTGTTTAGAAATACAGGTGCCCTGTCCTCCACTTTCAGAATTCTTGATTCAATAAGGTCAAGGACTTTGCATTTTTAATGTCATACATCAGTGATTCTGATGCAAATAATCTTTTGAAGACACTGGAAAACATTGCTCCAATGGGATCCTTATAAGCATTTTACAACACTGATGTGCTTGTCAACTTCTTATTAACAGGTTTACCCTGACTTATTTTAGGACTGGAGTAGCTATCCACTTTAAAATTCACAGATAAAACAGATAGTAGAAAAGTTAATCTAATTTGATTATCCTCTACCTTCATATAATGATTACTTAACATTCAAATGTTTTGCTTCTTCAGCATTATAATTATCTGTCTAAAGAGTCATTTTCTTGATCACCATCCTATAAGATTTTCAGGTAATGAATATGGGAAAACTATTTTCATTTATCGCAGTTACTTCTCAACGACATGATTTTTAGCCAATTAGAGATTTGTTTCATTTCAGTTAATGAGTGTAAATTATTAAATAAGCCAACAAAAGCCAATATTTAGGATCAGAATTTCCTATTAGAAACTATAAAACAACAAAAAAGTCAATGCACACTTAACTCCACTGTAAAGAAGTTTACAACATAATTATATTCCTGCTGGCTCTACCAGAGAAAGATTTTAAAGGTTAGATTTCCCATTAGCAAGCCTGAGTTTGGTATTACTATGGTAAATCAGAAGCCAGTTTTAAAGTATACTTTACTGAAAATGTATCATTTATTAGCTCAGCAAATTATGTAACAAGAGATCTAGAGTAAGAACCTAAGCTGTATACACACTGCCAATGTGGGCATATTTGGGCAGGCGTGATGGCAACAGGGCAGTGAGGACCAGTGCTCTTTCTCTTGCCAGGAGAAAGTTATCTCATAGATGAGTTTATCTGCCAACTGAGATCCCAATAAGAACCAGGAAGCTAGTGGTCATGTCTGTCTTGTTCACTGCTCTAACCCCAGCGCTTAATATTGAGTCTGCCATATTGTAAGTAGTGTATTTAATAAAATATTTGTTGACTCAAACCCTGCCCCCAGACAAAAGAAAAACAATGAACACCATTTGATCTCCCAGACAGTGCACCTGGTGAAGAAAGAGCTCATTCTCCTTCTCTATGAGAGAGAGTCTAGATAGATAAGAGTAATCAAAAGACTGCTCTGAGAATGGAAAGAGGCAAGATATTAGTGATCGTGGAGATTCGTTTCCTGGCTTAAAGCCTGGGGAAACATGAATTTCATTTACACTAAATTCCACAAGAAATAATTTGTGTCAATTATGACTTTAAAACCTTATTTCTAAAACTTTATTTACAAATGTGATTTTCACTTATATCTTCTTTCTCTACTCACCTTTAAAGATAATACATTTTAGAGTTAATGACATAAAAAGTGGTTCTTCTGTTGGAATAAGAATTTGAAAGCGATAACTTTTGCAGCTAACCTTCGTAGGAGAACTTTAAGTCTCTTTTCCATTCCATAGAAGTGTATTTGTACTAGTCCATGAAAAACAGTTATAAGCATTTGGAAGCCTTGATGAAGTAAAATGATCTGTGCCATTACTTATAAAAATACCCTAGAAACTTAAACAACTGATACAATAAACATTTTTAATAAAATGGAAACAAATAACATTTAGATAGTTGTCACTCTCAGTCTGTTCAGGCTGCTATAATAAAATACCATAAACCACATAGCTTATAAGCAACAGAAATTTATTTCTCACAGTTTTGAAGAATGGAAAGTCCAAGATCAAGGTGCCAGAAGATCTGGTGTCTGATGAAGGCTCAGTTTCTCTGGTTCATGGATGTCTCCTTCTAGCTGTGTCCTCACATGTTGGTGAGGTAAACGATCTCCTTTGGGCCTATGTTACAAGGGCACTAATCCCATTCGTGAGGGCTCTTCCCTCATGACCTAATCACCTCCCAAAGACCTGACCTCCTCAGACCACCACCTCGGGGGTTAGGATTTTAACATACAGATTTTGGTGGATGCATGCATTCAGACCATAGAAACAGTAAATTAAAAAAGAAAAAAGCAAACAAGCAAACAAAAGCTAAATAATTGTCATGCTTACAAAAAGTTAATTCAGAATTATAAAATGGAATATCAAACATTTTTATAAAGTATTTTCAGTGTCTATGAAATGAAAATTATATATTATCCCTACTTAACTGGCCCCTTGTTCTCAATTTATTCTCTTCTCTAAGATTTTAAGAGGCTATGAAAACTTCCCTGCTTTGATTTACAACCTAGGGCTATATACTGAGTTCTTCTTCAATGGTCCTCTCAGTAGCTGGAAAAGATGGCAGTTACCCAAGGCCTAATACCTTAAAAATTAGAAACTGCAAAGCAGACTATTCTATCCTCGCTACCAACTGACTCTCTCACACTCACTCCTGCTTTTGAGAATATACCAAGATAAGAAATTAATTTTCAGAATTTCCCTGAAGTACATGAAAGAGAGAACAATAATAATGGGATAACAGTGGAATTAAAAGGTGAAAGGCAGACATGCCTCTCCCACTCCCCAAAATAAATAGGTTTAGATAATAAAAATTGAATTTCAATGTCAATCTGTTTAAAGGATAGAAAGGGCTCTACAACCCTGACTAGGATTAAGATCATAGGGAAATTACCAATATTTTTATAAGGGTACTCTCCTGCATGGCTTTAATAATTTACCAACATATTGTTTTATTTACAAATATTTATTGAGGCCAGGCCTGGTGGCTTACGCCTGTAATCCTAGCACCTCTGGAAGGCCAAGGCAGGAGGATTGCTTGAGGTCAGGAGTTCAAGACCCACCTGAACAAGAGTGAAACCATGTCTCTACAAAAAATAGAAAAATTAGCTAGGCATGGTGGCACATGCCTGTAGTCCCAGCTACTCGGGAGGCTGAGGCAGGAGGATCGCTTGAGCCCAGGAGTTGGAGGTTGCTGTGAGCTGTGGTGCTGACACCACAGCACTCTAGCCCAGGCAACAGAATGAGACTCTATCTCAAAAAAAAAAAGAAAAAAAAAGAAAAATGAAACCACAAATATTGACTGAGACAAGTTTTCTTTTGATTAAAAAAAATAAGAATGGGTTTTAATGAGTCATTGTATCATCAGAAATCGATGCTTTGTTTTGAACATTTCAAACCAGAAAATGAAAAATGACACAATTGAAAAGTGTTGCTTTTGAAAAACAATATATTGACAACCAAATTAACAAAATAGCAAAATAAATCTCTAATATTAATGACTTTTAAAATATAATACTTCAATAACAGTCCCATGTTCTTGAAAATACATTTCTCTTTGAATCTTTTGAAAGAGATAATAACATAAGATTAAAAGCTGAAGGATTTTACTCTTTTAGTCAGATCTATTATGACTCTTATCTAAAAAGACAGGTAATGAAAATGACACCTGACTTCCATTTGTATAGTATAATTAAGTAGCTTATTATAGTCCAAAAGATTTTTACATATCTCAGTCTGGTCTTACAAAAAGCCTTGTTTGAGCTAGAACAGTATATTACGCTACCTATTTGAGACATGTAATAAGTGAAGATAGGAAAGTAACGGCTTGTTAAAAGCAAGTCTCAGATTACTATCATTTACTCTCTTAGAGAAATGTATTAACTGTATGCTATAGTCACAGCATTGGGCCCTCTGTAGGAATTAAAAAAAAAATAAGTAAGCAATCTTTATACTTTCTTCTGATCCATGTGGCCCCCCAGTAGGGAAGTACCAATACCTAGAAATGTGAAGGGCCCAAATAACTTTTACAAAACTTGTTTTAAATCATTTATTTTTTAATAAAGTAGTAATATTTCAAATTCCATTTGGACATAGCCATTTCTTTTCTTTCTTTCTTTTTTTTTTTTTTTTTCGAGACAGAGTCTTTCTCTGTCGCCCAGACTAGAATGCAGTGGCATCATCGTAACTCACTGCAACCTCAAACTCCTGAGCTCAAGCAATTCTCCTGTCTCAGCCTCCCAAGTAGAGTAGCTGGGACTACAGGTACATGCCACCACGCCTGGCTAATTTTTCTATGTTTTGTAGAGATAGGGTCTCACTGTTGCTCAGGCTGGTCTTGAGCTCCTGGTCTCAAGCGATCCTCCCACCCCGGCTTCCCAAAGTGCTAGGATTACAAGCGTGAGCCACCATGCCTGGCCTTGACATAACCGTTTTTCAAGTCAAAAGAATCTAAACACCATGAAAGATAAAAATAGAATTTCTTCACATTTTTCACATGCAAAACATACTGGGGGAAGCATGCATTGAGGTGATTATGGAGATTGGACCTTAAAAATTGTGAACCATATAATTAAATGTCTTCTTAAGAAGACTAACGGCCAGCAATTTGACATAGGACATTCACATTGGATCCAAAGACTAGGGTTAGTAAATCATTAAGTAATATCATTTGGAAAATTGTAATTGTCCTTTGGTTCAATTTAATGTACTAGGAAATGGCTCTGCATGACATTTCATTCATATAAACAATATCATTTAGAAATCCTTGTAATCTCCTTCACAAATTCTACAAATAGAACTGTAGTCTGTTCAAAAGCCATTTGGGTAAACATGTAAAATTCAAACATTTGACAAATCACAGCATGTTTCTTTATAAGAGTCCTATGTTGGGTTTCCTAATTTAATTGATCAAAATATTCCCAGTAGGTAAACTTATTTGAGTAAGACACTCTGTCCTGAAAGTGAATTAACTATTTCCTCTGTAATGTTTATTAAGTAAATTATATTTTCACTGACAATTTTTCACAAATACAGATGTGTCCAGTTCTATTTCAGAACTATATGACTATATGCCCCTCAAACAGGGAAAGATGGTCCATTTCCTTTCACAAGCAACACAGAATTCTCTTCATCATTCCAAAGAGATTTAAGAATATATTGAAATGGAAACAGATACCACAGCAAGGGAAAGGAACTGAATGAAGTTAAGTCATATTTTTAAGAAAACACGACTTCTGAAAAATGCAATAATTTCTGAAAGTTGTTAATATTCTACATGACACTCAAATTGGAGAGGGGCAGGCATGGCTGTGTACTCATTAATGTGCATTAATAACCACTCAGAAAAGTGAGTCAATATCCTTGTTATTTGAAGCCTGTATAAAGAATTCTTTCTCATATTCATGGTTGTCTATTGTGCTCCCAAGACCAAAGACTTCATTAACTGTGTTATTTTATTTACTTTAAATGGCCTGGTAATTAGGTACTGCAGAGTAGCTTTAAGTTCTAGAGGAATAATGACTTAATTCTCTTCATCTGAAACTTTTAGTCCAAATGTATATGTTGGAAGATTACTTCCCCTTGATAATTTAGTTTGGTAATCTAGTTCACAAATTCTTGGAGGTCACTGCAGTTTGGGTGTATTCTTTAGTTCTATTAATACAGGATTATCAAAAATAAGAAAGTAGTTTCCTAGTTCCTGTGTCCATGTAGATAACTCATCTCTATCATTCAAGCTGAAAATAAAAAAAAAGAAAAGAATGAAAATTCCAACACTCATTCTCATCTAACATCCAGAATGCTCATGGGCTTCACCTCATTTGACGACTCTACCTGATGGGCAGTGATTGCCTATAGAGCTACGCTGAGGATTATTTGGGGCTGCATCTAGTCTCAGCCATAATTGGTGCCCCAGATACTTAGCAATTTTGTCTATCAAAGCAGGAAATAGCAGGCCCTACGTTAGGTACATGAAGAACATATATTAAATGATGTAGACTTATTACTTACATTGAATAAACTCACTCAAAAATACAAAATACTTATTTTCATATTGTTATGTATATTTTGGAAGTTAGTACCACGAAAGTAGTAAATACTTGAATAAACATGAAAATAAGAGATAATGTTACAGTTAGTACTATAGAAAATGTATAGAAATAAAAAATATAAATCATATATTTAATATTTAAGTATACAAAAAACAAAATGATTGGTACAGAACTTTAGAAAGATTATATTTTTCCAAACTATTTAAAAAGGTTTAGATGGTCAATTAAAAAAATAATTCTGGAATTTACTTTCACTAACTGGCAATTATTAAACATTATTTAAAAATGATTTTTAAAACTTTCAAAAAATGAAATGATATAAACCCCTAAATTGATTTAAATAACAAATAATTATCCAATGTACACAAATATGTTTGAACCCATTGCCATGATTTTATTTTTACTTACCTTTAAAATTTTTCAGATAGAATGTGGCTATGGCACTATATAATTGCAACATAGCCTTTATTAAAATTAACTATATAAATACTATGTAAAGAAATAGTGGAAAGATTAGAAAATCGCACATACAATTTTGGGATATTTTTCTTAGTAAAATTTCTCTGAGAAATGTGATTACAACTGAATAAAATACAAATCCATAAAATTGTCTTGAGTACATTTAAAGCAGAAACATACTAGAAAGCACGTTACCTTCTTTTTTTTAATCAATGGAAGCTATACATAGCTATTATTAGTCTTACTTAAACAAATATATTTTATGCTCAGGGTAAAGGTGCTATTCATTGATCATGAACAATTTTTTTTTTTTTTACTGACAAATTATAATAGGGGTAAATCATGACAGCAAGTATCACTAGATAAGACAGTGTGTAGAAAAAATACAGGAATAGAGGAGACAGAGGAAGAAAGAATCCAGAAATAGAAGAATAAAAGGTTTGGAGTGCCTACAGAGCTTGGTACTGGATAGTCATAACAACAATAGCAATGTTTATTATATTCATGTTATTCATGAGGCACAATACTAAATATTTCCATACATTATTTCCTTTAGTTCTCAAACAACAGCATAGTATAAGGCAGGTACTGCTAACTTCCTTTTTATAATCAGCTTTAGTGAGATAATTCACACGCTATACAGTTCACTCATTTGAGCTGTACAGTTCAATGGTTTTTAGTATAGTCAAAGTATGTGAAACCATCACCACAGTCAACTTTAGATCATTTTCATCACCTCCTAAGAAACCCTGAATCATTTAGCAATTACCTCATCTCTTTTCTCCCTTCTGCGGTCCTGAGTATCTACTAATCAATTATACTTTCTGACCCTGTTCACATGAATGGAATCATATAGAATATGGTCTTTTGTGACTGGCCTCTTTCACTTAGCATAATGTTTCCACGGTTCATCCATATTGTAGCATATATTAGCACTTCTTTTTTGTGATCAAATAATACTTAATTGTATTGAAATGCCACATTTTGTTTATTCATTTGTCCATTGATGGACAAAAGTTTTTTCTCCTTTTGGCTATTATGAATAATGTTGCTATAAACATTCACGCACAAGTTTCTGAGTGTACATATGTTTTCACTTCTCTTACATATGTATATACCTTGGATAGGAATTGCTAGATCATGTGGTAACTCTATGTTTAATCATTTCAGGAATTTCCAGATTGTTTTCCAAAATAACTGTACCATTTTATATTCCCACCAGTATTGCATAAAGGTTCCAATCTCTCCATGTCCTGGCCAACACTTGTTGTTAGCTGACTTTTTGATTCTAGCCTTCCTAGCAGGTATGAAGGGATATATCTCATTGTGGTTTTGATATGCATGTTTCTGATGACTAATGATGCCCAGCATCTTTTCTTGTGCTTATTTGATTAATTCAGCTTTACATATGAGGAAACTAAAATCTTAAGTAACCTTCCAAGGTCATACATATATAACAGATAGGTTGCAGGCCTTGGCTTCAAATGCAGATTTATAGGTTCCTAAATGTATTCTCTGGATCACTCTGCCCAGATGCTTCCCAATCAGTAGTTACTATGGGGCCACTTCTCCCTCAAGACACAAAGTCCACTGATGCTAATTCCAAATCTACAGGGAAATTTTCCAAAAAAAAACCCTTATATTTTATTCAAGAGTTTATGATGCTCAAATAAATAATTCTTTCATGATTTCCCTATGCCCACAGTTTCCATGGTCTGTTTCCATGCCAACAGTTTCCACTCTTCCTCAAAAAAAGGTGATTATCATCTCTTATCTGCTAAGTGGAAAATCCAAGTGTAAACATTACTAACAGTAGTAATTATCGAGTGACTGAGTAAACTTAACACCAAGCAATTCAAAAAAGGAAAAAGAATCCTCACTGTGTGGGTTACCAGTTGCATGATGATAGGAATAACAGTGGTTGGAGAGTTATTAGACATGTTGTAGGAACAGGAAGAAAATGATTGAAATAAGTAATAATATGACTTAGAATAAGAAAATTCATTTGAGGCATAGCGTGGAATCTTTAGCTGCCTTCCAAGAGACAATCAGGTGACTTTTGTTCTCATAACCCAGGAAAGCATGCCCATCCTAGGACTGCAACTTTGTCAAAGAATTCACAAAAACTGTTTTGCTTTGTATATGTATATTGGAAAAAATATAGTCATCATCATACACTTATGTTATTGGTGGACTTTAGAATGCATTTGGAGGCACTGCTAAAAAAATTAAAATTTAAAAAAATCTCTTTTCAGCAGAGGAAAAATGAGAATAAACCAGATCATCCAACTGTACAAAATGAAAGTATTAAGACATCTTCAAATTGCTCCTCAATAGAAATGCTATGCCTTTTTATTCTTGGGAACATATGACTTCCAAAGTCAGGACTGAAATGCACAATGAAAACATAGTTAGAAAGGAAATGAAGATGTACCACTATAGAAATGCTGAAGCAATTCACTTATCCTATAGCATCATCGACAACAAACTAATTAAACAAACATTAGTTGAGCATTCTCTGTGTACCATATCATCCTTGTTACTGAAGAAGAAACAAAAAATTAGTAAATGCATTCTAAAATCTGTATGAGAGACTACAATACACTTGAGACTTTCAATGTAATAAATACAGTTAATCCAAAATAACCATAAAAGTTCTCCTGAAAGAAAATTGATTTGTTAATAATTACCTACATTAAAATATCAGACATGAGTAAAAAGAGATGAAGTGGCTCACGAATATCAAATTTCCAAGACATTTTGAAATTCTACTCACTGCCATCCCACATTTTTTACATTGCTCTAAATCTTAAGTTTAGTCCAGCACACATTCTAGCAAGATCAAAAATCCAAGCCCACTCATATATATTAATAACCACACTCCTTGGATTCTATAACTATGATGCAAGACATTAGCCATACAATAACTAAATATGGATAAACTGTAATGCCAAAGTACTTTTTGTACTAGGGAACATTTTTTATTTAGTAACATTTGTCTCATGCATACAAACCTGTGATTTTTGAAATAATAAGTAAAATCACTTTTTTCTAACGATTTTCCCTTGTGCTATTTGTTTCTTGCCAGATTTAACATCTGAATTAATGGCTCCCAAAGTTAAGGTCAGGACTCAATTTTTTTTTCAAAGGCTGTAGAATCTGTGCCCTATTTTACTTTGGAAAAAGAACTTAATGTTAATCTAGTTTCTTAACATTTTTAACACATCATAAACCTTTAAGAAATGTCAGAATGGGGCTAAGGACAAAAAAAAAAAAAAAATCATAAACCAGAAACACTGACTCTATTTTACCAAGAAGAGGAAACAAGAGGTAACCTTTGCTTAATAGTGCTAGCCAGACAGAATGCTCTCCTCCACGTCTTCTTTCTCTCCCTCATTCTTTCCTTCCTTCCTTCCTTCCTTCTTTCCTTCCTTCCTTCCTTCCCTCCTTCCTTCCCTCCTTCCTTCCTCCATCTGCTTTTCAGCCATATCTTTCTTTTGTCTAAGCTTCCTACAGGTCCCCATGCTACCAGCACTTCAAAAAGCTGAGGTGGAAGGATTGCTTGAGCCCAGGAATTTGAGACCAGCCTGGGGTAACAAAGTGAGATCCTGTCTCAAAAAAAAAAAAAAAAAAAAAACTAAAATAAACTGTTTTGTGACAACTTCACAATAAATGAAGTTATAATTTTAGAACTTCAAGCTTGGCTCTAATTTATCAATGTGTCTATTAATTATGAATTTTAAAATATAATTTGGTTTTATGTTTGTTTGTTTTGAGACAGAGTCTTGCTCTGTCACCCTGGCTAGAGTACAGTGGTGTCATCCCAGCTCACAGCAACCTCAAACTCCTGGGCTCAAGCAATCCTCCTGCCTCAGCTTCCTAAGTAGTTGGGACTACAGGCATGTGCCACCATGCCCAGCAAATTTTTTTCTATTTTCAGTGGAGACAGGTCTCACTCTTGCTCAGGCTGGTACTTGCTCAGCTTCAACTCCTGAGCTCAAGTGATCCTCCCTCCTGGGACTCCCAGAGTGCTAGATTACAGGTGTGAGCCACCGTGCCTGGCCTATATAATTTGTTTTTATGTTGCTTTTGAGAATACAGTGTTATTTCAAGGTCCGGCAAATATCCCAGGATTGCAAAGAATCCAAAATTGTCTCTACTCACCTATTGATCAGTGTCATAATTCCCTTTAGGGGTGGCAGTTCATAGTGTTTTACACCCTTGGGTGAAAGAAAGGATAGGAAAAAATATTTGATATGAGCCAAGAGAGAAAAAACCTGGGTACACCAAATGTTGAAAGGAAGCAGGAGGTACTATATGAAGAGTGCAGTATAAAGAAATTATAGAACACGTTCGCACGCTCTGAGGGGAATGGTTTTATTCACTTTTTTAAATAAGTTTTTCCCTATTACATCAGTAAGTGTTCCTCATTTAAGTTACCTTTGTTGTGCGTTGTGTGTTTTGTTTTGTTTTGTTTTCTGATTTGGATGTCTTTTGTTTCTTTTTCTTTTTTTTATTTCAGAATATTATGGGGGTATAATATTTTGGTTACATGTATTGCTTTTGCACAGTTTACCTCAATGTCATACGTGTGCCCATCACCCAGACAGTGTGCATTGTACCTGTTACGTGTGCATTTACCCAACCCCTTCTTCCCCCCAACCTGTCTGATTTCCATTGAGTTTTACTTCCATATGTGCATGTAAGTGTTGATTAATTAGTTCCAGTTTATTAGTGAGTACATACAGTATTTGTTTTTCCATTCTTGTGATACTTCACTTAGAAGAATGGCCTCCAGTTACATCCAGGTTGTTACAAAATAATCCATTTATATATTTGAAAACCAGAACAATCTAAAGCAACTACAGAATGACCAGTCTCTTAGCTGTTCAGTTGATGGGTACAGCCCTCATCAATGTGCAACCTATATTTTGGGTTTTTGTGATTCCTTCTAGAGATACTTTAAGTAAATGTAAACATAGTCATTTTCCCTTTTTATGCAAAAGGTAGCATACTGTAAAAACTATATTGAATCTTGATTTTGTTTTCACTCCAAATATGCTTTATGGAACTTTTCATGTTGGTAGATCATTTCTATAGACTTAATATTTTGTTTTTCAGATTTCAAGGGTCCCACAGGGGTGTTTCAGGATTTCTATTAATATCTGATTTGAATTCTTTTAAAAAACAGTTATACTTATATTTATTTTTGAACTGTAATAAAAAGTCATTTATGGCTAATATATACCATAAAACTTTCCCACATGGATAACCCCCATCCATTAATTTGTATGATCAGGCTACCTATTTTGAAATAAAACTTGTAATAGATAATTTGTCATTTCTCTATCTGTATGTGAAAGTCATAAATATATCATTTATTGGAATGATTGTCAATCTGCAACAGCTTTTTCTTTTTAATTCAAGACTGACCTTACACCTTGAAAAAACTTTTTTTTAAATCAAATGCACCGGAATTGTTACAATGTTTAACTAAATGCCAGGCATGGCTCAGGTAAAACTGTTCTTCATATATTCAACTCATGGAATAACAGTCAACATAAAACATAAGCATATGTCTTACTCTTCTGAGAAAATACTATATAATATTATGTAATGTTACTAGATCGAGGTATTTCTTGAATAACCTTTTTATTTATAACTTTTTAATATTTTCCTCAATAAAATGAAATAATATTCTTTGAAACTAAAAATGGACCATTTGATTTGTTATTGTGGTTAAATAGAAATTGTATGTTATACAGAAAAGCATTAATTCTAAAGAAGATGTTTTCAAAAGTGTTCTTAATAATATATAATTTATCCATTTAAATAAGGCTCAGTCTCTAAAATGTGCCTTTTTCTAAGGTAGTTATGAGTAATGAGTTTCAGAATTCACTTTACCAGGCCAAAGTCGTTGGTTATTTTAGGCAAAATGCCAGTTCAAGTATATCAAATGAAATAAGATACCACTATTGTTTTCTGAGAAAAAAATCACATTAGCTAAATATCTCTCAATGTAAGATAATGTTGTATTATCTTTCTTATCTTGCTAATAATTTTAATAATATGTATATGAATTTGCCTTACGCAAATAAACTAGATGTTACAATGATTTTTACTTTGGCTTTAAAAAATGGGAGATTAAAAAATAAACTTCTGGAATCAATACACAAAAAAACCAATTTCTTTAAAATTTATGTCTAGTATAATTTGAAAGTAAGCAGATACAGAGAGGCAAGATACAAAAATAAAGAAGTATCTTCAACTGAGACCCAAAAGAATCAACTAATTTCTAACTAATTTAGCCATATCCCAGAACAAAACTCAACAGTATTTATAGAAATACAAGAACAACAACAAAACAGATTGAACATATAAAGTGTAAAATTTATAATGTCTAACATTCAATAAAAAAAATTACCGGATTTCCAAAGAAGCAAGAAAATGGAGATAGATAAATCAATGAAATGGACCTGAACTAACACAGATGTTACAATTAGCAGACAAGGACATTAAAATAGTTGTTATAACTATATTCATATGTTCAAAAAGTTAAGAGACAGGAAAGATATTTAAAAGACACAAATCGAACTTACAGAACTTCTAGAGATAAAAATCAATAATGTATGTAATTCTCATACACTGTCGGTAGGACTGTAAAATAATACGTCCGCTTTGGAAAACAGGTTAGTGTTTTCTTAAAGGTGAAATACACCTGGAATCTAGCGTTCCACTTCATTTGTCCCAAAGAAATAAAAGCATATGCCAATACAAAGACGTATACAGGAATGTCCGTATCAACTTTATTTTGAACAAACTAATTCATGCAAAAATATGGATGAATCTTAGACAACTGTGTTGAGCGAGAGACCAAAGACATGAGTATATAATGTCTGATTCTATTTATATAAAAGTGTGTGAATGCATAATCTACTGTCTAGTGATAGTGGATCAGTAGTTGTCTAGGAAGGAGGTAGGAGGGGTGGGGAAGGACAGAAGAGGGATTACAAAGGGACAGGACAAGAAAGCTTTTGGGTGAAGATGGGTATGTTTATTAACTTGATTAAGATATTTTAGTAGGTGTATACTTATGTCAAAATATCAAGTAATATATGAGATAATTCAATAAAGACAAAAAAAATAAGAGAAAGGGACAGGAAGTGATGTATTTGGTGGAGGGAGAAGTGTGCTACTTTATGGGATAGTCAGGGAAGGCCTCTCTGATAAAGTGAGATTTTTACAGAATGATGTAAAGTTCATCCATGATAAGATCTTAGGGAAGAAATTCTAGGCAATGAGTAGAATAGGTTCAATGGCCCTGAGCTGGGACCATACATGATATATTTCATAAATAGCAAGGAGACCATGTAAAGACAGTGAAGAACCTTGGATACCTTCATGGTCATCTCCCTCTCATAAAAGCTGGACAACTATGATATAAAGAAATAACTTCATAGAAAAAATATTATCTATTCTAATCTAGCTGCTTATTATTCCAGACCATATAATCATGATGGAAAAACTAAAGACTTTTATTAAAAAATTAAGAAGTAAGCAGACAGATAAAAAATATAGGGAAAAATGCCTTTCTGGAAGAAATTAACAACAAAGATTGATTTTTCTTCTTCATTGCTTTTGTCAAATAGCTTGTTAATTACTTTGCTTTATAACAAATGCCACTTCACATAAAAACATCAACTTTGTCCTTTAAATCTTTTGATGAAATTTGATGACCTATGCATGCCTCATAGACTCAAAAAAATTTCGCTTTGAAGACATGGCAGTCAGTTGCATTGGTTTTAGATTTGACTATTATACATACACACAACAATGAGAATAAAATGATGTTCGTGTGATTTATATTTTCCTTTTCACTTCTGTTTTCAAGTTTGAGTAGCTTGGGTAGGACTTGTCACACACAGGGCAGAAAGAACCAATTTGTCTGAGCCTCTCATTCAGAAAAGGGTTTAAATTTAAACCTTTGGCATTATCTCCAAATGAGTTTATTTTGCCATTTTATTTTTACATAATGATTACAAAGGTTTGTTTTTATTAAAAACATTTACTTGTACATGGAAATGGAGCAGAAGAATATTTTCATATTGATCATGTATTTATTATACCTCACTTACTGTATTTCCTTTTGCATCATGAGTGTATCACCATTTTAGGCAACAACTAGAGTAGTGTTGGCTTCTTACCTCAGAAAGGTAAGATCATAGCTTATTCAGAGAGGGTATAAGAAGAGTCAATCCTCAACTTTTCCACCTTAATGTAAGTTCGTGAAACTCCTGGATGAGTCAGTTACATAAAAGGAAGTAAATATCTGCCATAAATATTTGGCGAGAATGAATGATGATAAAAGCCAACCTAAACTTAAGATTCCGAAAGCTGGGAAGAGAAGAAAGCAGCAGGAGGAGAGTAAGCTTGCACAAGTATGCTTCTCGGAAGCAGTCCTCACTCTGCCCCACATGCCAGGATTAGGTCCAGAGGAAAAGGAAACAATAGACCATGCAACATGATCAGCTGTACATTGTGTTCCTTAAAAATGTGGATCCAGGCCGGGCGCGGTGGCTCACGCCTGTAATCCTAGCTCTCTGGGAGGCTGAAGCGGGCGGATTGTTTGAGCTCAGGAGTTCGAAACCAGCCTGAGCAAGAGCGAGACACCGTCTCTACTAAAATTAGAAAGAAATTAATTGGACAACTAAAAATATATAGAAAAAATTAGCCGGACATGGTGGCGCATGCCTGTAATCCCAGATACTCGGGAGGCTGAGGCAGGAGGATCGCTTGAGCCCAGGAGTTTGAGGTTGCTGTGAGCTAGGATGACGCCACGGCACTCTAGCCCGGGCAACAGAGTGAGACTCTGTCTCAAAAAAAAAAAAAAAAATGTGGATCCTCAGAGAAGAGAATAGTGCCCAATATCATTCTGGAAACCTGGGAAGTGATACCTTGGGAAATGTTTCAGTTACCATACTGGAATAAAAGCAATAGGAGAGAAATTGGTAAAAATGTTCTCCATGGTCAAGGATACCCCAAGGCAGCCCAGAACCTTCTGCAGCCTCAAAAAGAAGCAGCAGCTGAAGCTTTCATGTGTTTCCAGGGAAAAGACAAGGTCAATGGATTCCAAGACATTTCATGGTCACAAATCAAAAAAAATCTGAAGAAATCATAATAGAATTTAGTCTGAAGCCCAGGTAAAAATAAAGTAAGTTACATCTCAGCAGATGCCAACTTAAAGGGGGCTGACATCAAAGAACAAGATGGAAAACTGAACATCTCTCTTATGCCAATATCAACAGATGTTGAGAACCAAGGAACAGATGCCTCTCCCCAAAGCAAGGATTAAGACACCACTATAACGTATGAGAATTGACTGAGTTTTCTGCCAAAATTCAGAATAGAGCCTTGGGATGGACTTAAGCTGAGGTATAGGGAAGTAAAACTTGCATTTTGTGCATCCAAGTTTATAAAATCACTGAAACAAATAAGAAGTTGACTAAGACCAAGTCTTCTGCCATCGGAAACAAATGAGGGCTCAAAATATTAAGTTAACTTAAAGAAAAAGTGATTTTTCTACCCCCAAGTTTATAGCTTGACAAATTTAATATTAGGTCATTAAATATGAAATGTCCTATTTCAAATCAAAAGTGTAGTTTATTATATCTCAAACAAGAAGCAGTACAATTAAACAAAGTATGTGTCTAAACTATCAGCACAGTTTTGCCATCTCAACAGTAGCTTGTTTATGCCAGCAGCAAAGAAGCCTGGAGAGTGAGTGGTGATGAAATCGCAAAAGGCATTTTGCACAGCTTGTTGAGAATTGAATATTTTTCCTTACAAGAAGTGGTCCAAAGCCTAGAAGAAGTGGTAGTCAGTTGGTGCAAAATCTGGTGAATACAGTGGATAACAGAGAGTTTCCAAGTCCGGCCTCTGTAGTTTGAGCAGCATTGTTTTTTGCGATATGCGGTCTTGCAAGAGGACTGGCCTGTCTCTGTTGACCAATCCCGGCTGCTTAATTGCAAACATTCTCATCATTTAGTCCAATTGATTATAGTAGACATCCACTGTAATTGAGTGACCAGGTTTCATGAAGCCGTAGTGGATCATACCAGAGCTCGACCACCAAACAGACACCATTAGCTTTTTATAATGAATATTCTGTTTTGGACTGTGTTTTGGCATTTCATCTTTATCCAACCATTGTGCCCAACACTTATGATTGTCAAAAAGACCCCATTTTTCATCACACATAACAATTTGATGTAGAAATGGTTTGCTTTTATGTCATGACAGCAAAGAAAGGCAAGCTTTGAGATGATCTATCTTCTGATACTTGTTTAATTCATGCAGTATCCATCTATCCATCTATCTATCATTTCTTTACCTTGCCCATTCGTTTCAAATGGTCCCATATTGTTGGGATAGTAACTTTAAACCTTACTGCTAATTTACGCATAGATCGAGGTGGATTTGCTTCCACTACAGCTTTCAGCTCATCATTGTCCACCTTGGTCTCAGGTCCCCCACATGGCTCATTTTCAAGATTAAACTCACCAGAATGGAACTTCTCAAACCATCTACATGCTATGTGTTTGTTAGCTACATCCTTCCCAAACACTTTGTTGATATTTTGAGCTCTCTGCGCAGCATTGGTTCCATGACAGAACTCATATTAAAAAATAGCACAAATTTTTGATTTGTCCATGATTTCAAAAAACTTGCTCTAAAAAAAATTGAAAGACAATCACAAGCCAAAATGTGCATTTGAAAGAGTGAAGACGTACCTTCACAATAAAAGAAAAAAGAAATGTCAAAGTGAAATGTGGAAGATATCAATTGTCAAACTTATTAACAGTACTTAAGGAAATCAGACATTCCATACTTAATAACCTCATAACTTGAATAAAGAAACTGACTAGTATTAATTTTCTATTGCTACCACAACAAATTAATATAAACTTGGTGGCTTAAAATAATGCAAATTTATTTTCTTA